>JAVJIF010034481.1:0-139093 GCA_038442645.1 Agave tequilana
GTTAAGGCAGGGCGATGATATCTGCTCCCCTCCATCACGGTCCTCAAGGAAGCTAATCCCCATTGGCCACCGCCATGTGGTGGAGGCGTCCCCCGGCAGTACCCGGACATCCCGATGCCATGTGGCTGTATCCCCAGGAATATTCAGTCAGGTCTCTATCCGTTCCGTTATAGGTGTTGTCGACGCTAATTAGCAATCTGTACGTGTCCTTGTTATTATTTTAATACTTTTATTTTTCGTTACAAATATTTTTTTTAACGGTTACTCTGTACGTGTCTACTCTCAGCCTATATAAATGCATGAAATCGACCTTTCCTCTTTGAAACTTGAAAGAGAAGCTAGTAATTGTTTGTTCTCTCTCCCATGGAATCGAGAACTGATGGTGGATGGATACTAGCGCTCTCCTTGGCCGCGAAATGCGGCGACGCCACGAAAGCTCACCGCATGTTTGGTTTAGTACTTGTTATCTTTTTGTTTCTCTTTTTTTGTACTGCTCTGCTCCACTGGGCCTCCCCCGGCGGCCCGGCCTGGGGAAGTACCTGTGGAGCAGAAACAAGAGTAGTAGCATACCCGTCCCCGTGGGGTTCCTGTTATCGGGAATATGGGCCTGATGCTGGGCCTGGCTCACCGTAACCTGGCGACTGTGGCTACTTCTTTGGCTGCTACGAGGCTGATGGCGCTCAGCCTCGGTGGCACTCGCGTCGTGATCACCTCTGATGCTGAGGTCGCGAAGGAGATCCTAAATAGCTCGGCTTTTGCGGATAGACCAATGAAGGAGTCTGCGTATGGGCTTATGTTTCATAGAGCCATAGGGTTTGCACCTTATGGAGCCTACTGGAGCGCCCTGAGGCGGATCGCGGCGACTCATCTCTTTTGTCCGAGACAGGTTGCGGCGTCCGAGTCGCATCGGTCTCAGATTGCAGCACAGATTGTTAGAGCGATTGGAACTGGAAGTGAAGTTAGGACCAGAGACGTGCTGAAGAGAGCGTCGCTGCACAACGTGATGTGGTCTGTGTTCGGGAGGAAGTACGAGCTGAGCTCCGACGATGACAGCAGCGACGCGGAGATGAAGGAGCTGAAGGGCTTAGTTGAGGAAGGCTACGACCTCCTGGGTAAGCTTAACTGGTCCGATCACCTCCCGTTCTTGGCCGGTTGGGACCCGCAGGGCATCCGGTTCGGGTGCTCTCGGCTCGTGCACAAGGTCAACCGGTTCGTTACCAACATCATTGAGGAGCACAGGAGCAGTGAACCGGTGATTAAATCGACCGCTGATTTTGTTGACGTTCTGCTGTCCCTGCGGGGCAGCGAGAGGCTGTCCGATCCCGACATGGTGGCTGTCCTCTGGGTTCGTTTTTTTTTTTCTGTTTTCCCATTACTTCTCTGAATTTGAATTTAATGAATCCAATTTATAATAATAATTGTTATTTATTACAGGAAATGATATTTCGTGGTACAGATACAGTGGCGGTGCTAATAGAGTGGGCCCTGGCCCGTGTGGTCCTGCACCAGGACGTGCAGGACTGGGTCCATGAGGAACTAGACCGGGTAGTGGGCCGGTCACGGGCCGTGACAGAATCTGACTCTGCATCTCTTGTCTACCTGCAGGCCGTGCTCAAAGAGGTTCTGCGGGTGCACCCGCCGGGCCCACTCCTGTCGTGGGCTAGGCTGGCCACGTCAGACGTCTACGTGGACGGGAGGCTCGTGCCGGCGGGGACCACCGCGATGGTGAACATGTGGGCCATCACCCACGACCCGCGGGTGTGGAAGGAACCTATGGAGTTTAGGCCGGAGAGGTTCTTGGGACCTGACGGGCCTGAGTTCCCGATTTTCGGCTCGGATATGAGGCTGGCCCCGTTTGGGTCGGGCAGGCGGAGCTGCCCGGGGAAGACGCTAGCGATGGCCACGGTCAGCTTCTGGGTGGCAACACTGCTGCACGAGTATACGTGGATGGCGGCGACACGTGTTGACCTGTCGGAGGTCCTGAGGCTGTCGTGTGAGATGGCGGAACCGCTTACGGTTAAACTGATCCCACGCCGCGCATAGGAACCTAGTTTTTCTATTTGTTTTTTTTCCCCTTTCTTTGTTCAGAGCACTTGTTACATATTTGGTATGATGAGACAGCGAGGTAGACAAGTTTGCATGTATGTTAATATTATTATAGGAAATGATATGAAGAGAAAGCTTTAGTTGTTGATGTTGTGGCAAAATTAACATTCTACAATATCAATTATTACTTTCAGAATCAACGTTTGTAGAATTTGACAATATGATCAGTACTTACAAAAGAAAATTATTGTAAAACAAATTAGCAATACCTACACAAAAGAGTAATAAGAAAGAACACAAGGATTTAACGTGGTTCGGTCTAAACTTGGCCTACGTCTACGGGGAGAGAACTTGAGAGGTTTTATTAATAATTTGATACAAAGAGATCTAACATTCCTCTTGATGCAATAAGAGTATTCACCTTCCTCTTTAATCTAGACTTAGATTACAAGAGTATTAGCTTATCTCTATGCACCTTCACCTTGCTCCTCTCTTTACTTAGCTTCCTTCTGATCTTCTTGGTGTTCTCCACCCTTTTTTTTTTCTTGAGATCAGCTTGCTTGAGGTAATCATAATGCTTGGTTTTCCACCTCTATTTATATATTTTATAATACAACTCCTATTTGGGTTATGGGATGATCTTGGCCTTTGGATGGTTGAAGAATCTTGATCAATCCTTTTAGGAATTGATTTCTTTAATCTAGAAGGATTTTAAACCCTTTAATCTTTAAAAATAGACCTTCATTAAATAGGAATTTAATCTAATTCGTATCATACCAAAATAAGGAAACTCGCAATCGCCTAAAAAGTAAACTGCTTCACCTTGATTTGCTTCTTCTGCTTAAAGCTATTGTCTTCTCCAACTCAATTGAATTTTTTAGGACCATCATCTCCTCTTGAAAACAAGACAAAATCCTAACAATCTCTACATTGACTTGCTTATCAAGCTTTTAGTAAAATAACTTGAGATTTTAGATTCCTTAATTCTTTCCTTAGTTGTAACCGTACCGTGAAGCCTTTAACTTTTACCCCTCTCTAGGGCATTTGGCTAATTTACCGCCATGGCTTGCCCATCTCGGGCCTTGCCCGAATGTACTTTTTCTCCTTCTCGCAACACTTTGACCCGGTTCACGTCCCGTTGCAGTCTTATTTGAAGCTCCACCTCGGATGAACTCCCTTCCAAGCTTATCCTTGAAACTCCATCTTGAACTGAGCTCCTTCTTTCAGCTTTTATAACCCTCCACACTTCTCTCCTTTCAGGATTACCCTGTCTCCTTGGCTAACTGTGACGACGCCTTGTTGCACTTAGATCCGTCATCCTTCTTCGTCGAGCACCTTTATGGATATTAGATTATAGCGTGCCTCTGGAACATACCGGATTACCTCCAGAGCACGCACCGTTCCACTCTTTCTGTAACCTTAACTGTCTCAGTGCTAATGACCTCGCAAACCGAGCCATCTACCATATTGACAATCCTTTCATCCTTTGTAACTAAGGAGTTGCACAACTCCTTTTGGAAACATACATGAACCGTACGACCATAATCAAATATCCACTTTTATCTTGAGAAATGTTATCTTCGTAAGAAGCATTTAGCACTTCAGTTTCCTCTAAACTACTCAATGCTATGCTTGTCTCCGCAGCTTGCCCCTTTATCTTCAACCACTCTTGTCGATACCTGCAGTCATTCATCCAATGATCTTTCCTGTGACAAAAGTGACACGCCTTTAATGAGCCTGGATCTTTCTTTTCTTCTTCTCTTCCTTTCCTTCTCGTGACCACCAAACCTGATCCTGTCTGTTCCTCTTGATTTGATCTTTTTCTAATCTCATTAGATAAGAGAGTTGATGTGACCTCCTCCAAGATGAGAGTTTTCTTATCGTAGAGCATGATGGTGACGATGTGATTATATGACTCTGGAAGCGAACTGAGAAGTATCAATGCTTTGTCCTCCTTGTCGATCTTGACATTAAAGCTAGAAACTCACTGATGACCTTATTGAAGAAGTTTAGATGCTCTAACACCGCTGTCCCTTCGTTCATGTGTAACCCATATTGTTGTTTCTTAAGATACAACTTGTTGGAGAGGCTTTCGTCATATACAATGTCTCTAACCTTAACCACAATCCGGTAGCCTTTCTTCATCCATCATATTGTACATCACCTCGTCTGCAAGACATAGTTGGATCGTGCTTGCCGCCTTTAGATCCATCTAATTCTCATTTGACGTACCTGCAGGTTTTGCTGACTTACCTTGCAAGGTCTTATGAAGACCCTGTTGCGCTAGCGACCCCTTCACCCTCTTTTGTCATAAGTCGAAGTTTCTTTTGTCATTGAACTTCTCGACCTCAAACTTTATCGTGAAACTTTTTATCTTCGACATATCGCCCTTCGTCAACTTTTAACTGTGATACTAATTTGTTGTGACGAAATTGATATTCTCCATACCAATTGTTACTCCAGTAATCGACGTTTACGAAACTTGATAATTGATCAGTACTTGCAAAAAAAAAAATATTATAAAGCAAACTAGCAATACCTAGACAAAAGAGTAATAAGAAAGAACACGAGAATTTAACGTGATTTGGCTCAAATTTGGCCTATGTCCACGGGAAATGAACTTGGAAGAGCTTTAATAACTTGGTATAAAGAGATCTAATATTTCTCTTAATGCAATAAGAGTATTCACCTTCCTTCTTAATCTAAACTTAAATTACAAGAGTATTATATTATCTCTATGCACCTTCACCTTGCTCCTCTTTTTGCTTAGCTTCCTTTTCATCTCCTTTATGTTTCCATCTTTTTTCTCCTTGAGATCAGCTTGCTTGAGGCAATTACAATGCTTGGTTACAACCTTTATTTATATAATTTTACAATACAATTTCTATCTGGACTCTGATATGATCTTGACCTTTGGATGGTTGAAGAATCTTGATCAATCTTTTTAGGAATTGATTTTCTTGAACTAGAAGGATTCAAGACTCTTTAATCTTTAGAAATAAACCTTCGTTGAATAGGAACTTAATCTAATTCGTATCATACCAGAATAAGAAAACTCGCAATTGTTTGAAAAGAAAATTGCTTCACCTTGATTTGCTTCTTTTGCTTCAAGCAATCGTCTTCTTCAACTCAATTGATTTTCTTGGACCATCATCTCCTTTTGAAAATAAGACAAAATTCTAACAATTAAATCCCTTTATTTGATTTTTTAATTGCTATGTTGAATTTTTTAGTTTCTCTATAACTATTTGTAGAGGATAAAACTATATCACAAGAAACTGGGCACTTCCGATCAAATCTATCAGAGCATACAGAAAAGAAAGACGTATTTCATATTAGGAGCACTGGTGTGGTACTACCCTAAGACTCTCGGACATGAGAATCAGTAGTCGGTAAGGATGGAACACCGACAAAGAGAAACTGTCAGAGTAGTGGTGGTGGGTTGGCAGAGAAAATTGTCAGTGAGGTGTGTTATGTGCTGTGAGGATTTGAGAACCGATCTCTTCTCCTTAGTCTATTTGTACCTGATATTGGCGGTGGAGTAGATGTGGATAGATGCATATTTTTTAACTGTCTGGTTTGAATCTGCTGATACTTGTAACATCTGAGATCGTATCTAGGTTGTTAGGACTGGCGCGCTGGAGGGGTGATCTCTTGCTATCTTCAACTGCTTACGAGTTGTAAGGTGGCTCTGGACGACGAAGAGCATAAAGTCGCGTAATAGTTTTCGCGATTCAAAGTTCGCCTCGATCTGTCCATGATGATGAATAAGGTCGCCATGTGGCGGGACATTTGGTATGGAGTCGAGTCGGCTCTGGGAGGTTGTATGACTTTAGACTCTAGGGCAAGAGATATCTTTGAAAGGCAGCATGGCTTCAGAGCTATGGTTGAGGGCTGCTATTGGATTTAGGTGTGATTGAGATTTCAGAATGAGGATCTTGAGAGCTTCTCTGTGCTCCTGCCACTGGACACGTGTTCTGATCCTAGAAGGGGTTAAATTTTGACCACTACAGATGCCTCCTCTGCTTCCACTTTTGTCGAAGCTCGCGGAGGTAAAGTGAGGGAGCAGAGACTTATAGATGGATTCTTTTGTCTGTCTTAGTACTTGAAAGTCATTAGATCATCTGAAATATCTCTCTACATCATGGTGGATCCATGGCATTTAATGGAAGGTGTGGCCCTTGGAGGCCAGCTATCACCTAGTTATTATGAGCGCCGATTTGACTCCCTGTGTCATAATGGCTTAATGGCGATGATTAGTTTTTTCTTCTTCTTGATGGGGTGATCTTTTCAGGTTGTGGGATGACTTTTCAAGGGCTCGGGTGTTTCCAAGATTTGTATTAATGATGATAAACTCATTCATCTACCTATAAAATGGAGGAGATCTAGGGGAAAATGAGATCATCATTAACTTCTCTTAGCTTTTTAAAAGTCACTAAAAATCCTGACTTCATTGCATCTTCTCCCAGAGGCGATCTGCTATGCTTTCTTCCTTCCTCTTTATCAAATGAAGGAAAAAGAGACAGAACAAGATAGGAATGGTGGGCATGCTCTTGTTCTCTTGGAGTCTGGTATGTGCGTCACATTAGTAGTCGTGAAGGATCTATTGCGATGGATTAGAAGTCGTGATAGGATGCCTCCATAAGAAGGGATGTCCAGGACGGATGGACGGGCTATCAGTTCGTCCAATCTAAGGACACTGAATTTCCTTATAGTGGCCTGGAGTCTCCCCGCTGGTGGTCAGGAGCCCCTCTTCCGCATGGTTTCAAAATATATACGTGATTTCATCACCGTCTTGCATGTCTTTCAGGCTTCAGTCTAGTTGGATGACGCTGCCTCGCTTTTGGAGGGCTTCTTGAAGGTCCATCACATTCTTCTTACAGATGCGAGGAGAATGGTGGAGTCGGTTTGGCTACCTTGGAGTCGTGTGGGGAGCAAAAAGGAGGTGTTTTAGGTTGAAACATCCTCTCTGACCCTTGCTTTGTTGCGTGAAGCCTCTTGGTCTTCTTTTCACCTTAACCGGAATCTTTGAAAGGGGCATGGATGAAGAGGTATAATTTCTTCTGATAGATGTTCCTTGTAAATGTATTCTCAGAGTTCAGAGGTGAGGCATGATTGGTGGGATGGAGAGATTAGAACATCTGGATTTAGATCCTTTGTATTTCTTTTTAAAAATGTAAACACATATATGTAAAGACATTTTTTGTATTATACTTGTTAAACGTGACACAATAAATATAATGAATTTTTACGAACAGAAATGGTTATGCTTGGATCTTGCATGGTTTGCTTTTACCATAGGTTTTTGGAACTGATATGATTATGTCTCTCTGGAGAGTTAATCTCTATCTTCGGTTTGGTCGGTTGTGAAAAACACCTAGAGGGGGGTGAATAGGTGTTAATGCTAATCTATAAACTAAATGCACTAAATGCGGAAGCTTAAACAAATTTTGCAACACACTTAATACAACCAACAAGTGTAGCCGAATTCCCCGTGAAGGGCTCTGGACTAACTCCTCTTGATTCCCCTAAATATGGGTTGAGGTGCTATATGAAGCTCTTGTGGTTAAGTATAAGTGAGGCACACACACAAGCATATAATGGATATGACAATATGAAACAATGCTCAATACAAGCAAATATGATATGATGATATGAATGATGCTTTGCACAATATAAAGAGAGAGAGTTAGAGAGACAATGGATCAAACGCAAACACAAAGATATGTTTCGAGGTTAGAGCCCCTAGCTCTACATCCCCGCCTTCACCACCGTGAAGGATTTCCAATCCATTATCTCCCACCGAGGGAACCTCCACCGAGGAGGATTTGTTACAGCAAGGGAGTACCGAACTCCTCTCTCAAACACCGCCTCACAACCGAGGGGTAGGCCCGTAGCCAAACAACAACCAACACCTCTACCGAAGAGGGTTACAACCAATCTCCACCTCTCACTAGAGGGAGCAAACACCACTCCGATCAACCTCTACCAAAGAGGGATACAACAAGTCAAGGAGGGTTTACAACAAGTGGTTTCTTTCAACCACAAACAATCTCTCTTTTCACTTTTCCACGAAACAAGATCCTAATAGAATAGGATAGATGAAAGCTCAAGTGTGGAAAACTAAGTGTTTTGATCAAAGAAATTCTCTTGGGAAAACACCAAAAATGATATAGAAATTTTAGCTCAAAAACAATTCCCAAAACCTAATTTCTTTGAAATAAAACAAAACACTTAAAAACAAACAAGATTGATCTTTTGGCTCTTTAAAACACTTTTGAAAACTTCTTTTTAAAACCAGAGAGTAGGAAAAAATTAGCTCAGAAAATCTTAGTTAAAACCCCCAAGAAATGGGGTATTTATAGCCCAAACAGAAAACTAGCCGTTACGCTGATCTGGCAGCCTGACAGGCTGGCGGTCGGCCGGCCGGCCGACCGCCAACGGTCAGAAATATGACCGTTGGGGCAATCCGGTCGACCGTCCGGCCGACCGCCCAGATACAGAGAGCAAAGCTCTCTGGTCCGGTCGACCGGTCGGTCGGCCGGCCCACTGTGCTGCCAGACGTGCACAGCTCTGTGCACGTCGGTCGACTGCAAGGTCGACCGGCCCTTGGTGCGGTCGACCGTGCGGTCGGCTGACCTGGCCTGTCAGCCAGTTCTGGGTCAGAAAAAACATATTTCTAAAAATCTTTTAAGTCTTTGTAAAAATACCCAAAAATAGTTTTAACATTTTGCATTGATATATAAACATGTGATAAACATTTTAACTCAAATATCAAGCATATGAAACTATTTTTGTGTTTTAACATTTTTATCAAAAACCAAAACTTGTATTTTTCAATACATGAATAGAAAGTCAAAATAAGTTTGTATAAGTCATGTAAGCATGTATGTATATTGAACACATCTAATATACATAAAAATAAAGTAAACTTGTTTTGATCAATCTATTCATGAAAACCAATTCCAAACATAAAAACGTGTGTATTGTGCACTTGAGCATATCAACTATTCTTATCTTTACACATGGATCTAAACACACTAAAACAAAAACTAGGATACCTAAGTCTTCTTGACGGTCTTCAATCTTCAAGCCGACTCGATCCCAAACGTGATCCACCGAGTGCAAAGGTATGATCTTGATGCTCGGGCACGGGAATCACCAAGTGAAGGCTTTCAAACTCCTCTTTTTGAAGCAATCACCAACTAATATCTTGTTAAATTATCTGAAACCAAAATCACAAGATTATTAGTAAACATAACTACATGAGTTAATCATCATCAAAACTAGAGAGGAAGGCCTCCGGGCCAACAATCTCCCCCTTTTGATGATGACAAAACTCATGGAGTTATATATGCATGGATTAAAGTTAAGCTTCAAAGAAGCTCCCCCTTAACTCATGCATAAACAAATAAACATAAATATGCAATGAAGGCTCTTAAACATGAATGCATAGATATGCATAAACAATAAAAAGGCTCTAGATACCGATGAAATGTTCAAAAAACAAAACATGCTCTAGATACCAATTAAAATTAAACTAAATTAAACTTAATATATGCAAAAACATAAATATGCATATAAAACTCAAAATCTTTCTCCCCCTTTTTGTCAATCATCAACAAAGGGGTAAAAATCAAAACAAACAAAATTTTCTCCCCCCTTTTAATACAAAGAAACAATCATCAATAAGGGGTAAAAGCAAAACCAAATCAATAAAATTTTCTCCCCTTTTTATTCGAAAACAATGAATCAACAAAAGGGTTAATAAAAACAATGTTCTCCCCCTTTTTGTCTAAAACAAAAACAAAAACCAAATAGGGGTGACAATCAATTAAGGTACCAATTGAAAATATGTCAAAGAGGCATCTTGATACCAATTGAAAGTAAACATAGATCAATAAATGGTATATGCTATATACATTCATGAAGAGGAAGATGTGAAGCTTCCCTACATAGATACATTACATGAAGGAGGGATGACAAGCCCTAATTCACATAACGTACACTATGTAATGCATAAGAAGAGATGTGAAGCTCCCCCTACACACGTGTACCACATAAAGAAGAGATGTCAAGCTCTTCAATACAAGATACACTCAACATGAATCTATATATAGAAGAGATGTTAAGCTCTCCTTGCATATAGGCAATATAAATCAAAACTTTTGTATTTATCTTTAAACAATTTTTTTATTTTTTTATTTTTGATATCAATTTTGAAAACAATGATCAAACTTATTGATACCAATTTTAAACACATTCAAATAAACATCTTGATATCAAAAGAGTATTTTTCTTTTTAAGTATATGATATCAAATGAAATGATTATTTTCTATCATAAAGCAAGGGAGTGGAAATACAAATACCAATTGAAATATGAAAATCGAATTTTCTCCCCCTTTATGAAATACCAACCAAACACATGCATAAGCTTGTTTAAGAAACCAATTGAAAATTGAATCAATTGAAACAAAGTTGAAGCTCAAGCTTTAGCATAAACAAAATATATATGTATGAAAAATTTAATACCAATCGAAATTGATACTATTGAAATTGAAAAACATACATACATACAAACATATATGAGTATACAAGAAAGGTCAAAATTGATACCAATTGAAAGAATTTCAATGATACCAATTGAAACAACAATAATGATCAAGTGTATACATCATATAACTAATCCTCCCAATCATGTTCAAGTTTAAAATGATTTTCAATATAAGGCATACATGAGCATGATCTCCCATCCGTCCGCCCGTAGATGGTAGGGGTTTTCAAAGATAAATAGATTTGAAAATAAGTTTTGTTTGAAAAACTCTACCATATGAAGAATACCGTAACTAGTTGTATGAAAATTTGAAAACTAGTACGAAATCCTTCAAGTAAGGAATAAAACAAAATTAATTTTTCATGAAACATGAAATCCACAAAATAGTCAACACTCATAATCAATTAAGCATAAATATGACTCATGAAAACAAACACATGAGTAAACATGAAAGGTGAGTGTACAAATACAATGTGAAGATCATAATCATGAAAGATGGTCAATAAGCTCAATATTCCTTGAAACATGAAAAACATTAAAACTTATTTAATCTTCAATGTATATGTATGTCCTATACAAACTAAAGTATACATACATATCCAAATACAACGAGTCCACAAAGATATATGCATTAAGGCACATGGCTCAAAGGATGTATATGTATAACAATAATTTGGATAAAATGGACATATACATGAAGTTAAACATATAAGCATAAAACAAATTCAAGAATGGGAATACAAGTTTAAAATGCATGGATCATCAAAACTAGACTATACTAACACATCTAATGGGAACAAATAAGCATTCAAGTACAAACATATATAGATTTATTTGTGGCCCACTATATGCACAAATATATACCTAGTCTTAATGAAAACTAACATTTAAACATATATTCAAAACATGAAGCATAAAACAAATCATAAATCAACATGATAAACATAAACATGATTATTATGTAAATTCACATGTTATTAAACCTATGATAAACATGATAGCTAAACAAATGGTGAGAACACTAAAATAATGATCCATATTAAACATGGGTGTCTCAAAGGGCTATACATGCATGTCAAGGATCTAATAATCATGGCATTAACATAACAATCTATAAACAATAAACATGCTATAAATAATGAAATGGAAAGCATGTAAACAATAATAAGGAGTTAGAGATTCGATATCAAAACCGATGAAGGCACCTCTCCAAGTCTCCAAAACAAGGTGATCCTCCCACCAAACATCCCTTGAAAGTGATGCATCCAAAATGTTTCCTTTAAGTACGCAGCGCATCCACTCCAAGGTACCGCTACTCTCACGTCATGTGAGAGCCCACACCTACATCATAAACAAGAGGGGTGGTCTTTGGTACCCACAACTTTTTGGGTCCATGGGGGTTAGTACCTTCTCTAACCCAAATAAACTTATTTGCTAAATTTGAAGTATGTATTCTATCAAAACAAAATTTAGCAAGATGGCCCTTACGTCCACAATGTGTACAAGTGTACACATGAGCATACATAGTGTGATGGTGTCCGTGAGGAGCATGTGTATGCCGTGGGGGTGTGCATGAATAGATGGAACTTATTTCTTTTGAAACAAAGTTTTCAAATGTGAATGGCTCTTGGCACATTGGCTCAAGGTGGAGCCCAAACAATCAACACTCTTCTTAAGTAAAGATATATCATTGTTAATTAAAGAAGAAGTGGAACATGCAATGGGTGAAGTGTGAGATACTACCCTAGCATGGCAAACATGAGAAACAATTTCATTTTTTAAAGATTTATTTTTATTTAAACAAATTTCTAATTCTTTTGAAATAAAATCAATTTCTCTTTTTAAAGAATCATTTTCTCTTAAAACAATTTCAACTTTTGAAGACAAAACATCATTATTCTTCAAAAGAGTTTCACAATCATTTTTAGATTTTAAAATTTTATTTTCTTTTAGTGCAAGGTCTAGTTGAGATCTTAATGAATCCCTTTCATTATAGACCTCAACCTTCTCTTGCAAAACCTTGTCAAGTCTAGAATGCAAACTTTTATTTTCTTTTTAATTCCTAGACTTTTCTTTTTCAAAATCTTATATTTTTCAAATAATTTTTCACAAACAATAGACAAATCTTCATTCAAAGCATTGGCATCCATATAATCATGATTGTCAAATGAAGAGCTAGTACTATCTAGTTGAGTATCCGAATGTACCTCAAGGGAGTCATTCCCTTGGATCATATAGCATTGTTGTGGCTTGGATTCATCTCCACTAGATTCTTCCTCCGGTTGGATTGGCAATTGAAGCTTGGAGGTGGTGGTAGTTGTCAACATATTCCACACTGCAAATGCGGAATCAAAGTTAGTGATTGATAGTGAAAAGTGCATTTTTATACATACATTTACCATCACATTTTCATATTTATTCATATAATTCTGCACATTTACTCATATTTTATTATTTATTGTGTGCAGACCTTGAGAAATAAAAATAAAGCAATAAAGCCTCAAAAGAAGCCCAAAAGCCCATGTTTAAAGCCCAATGTAAAAGTTGCAAATATCAATTGTCAAAATTGCAAATACCAAGGGAAAAAGTTGCAAATACAAAGAAGAGGGAAGGATAGACTTCTATTCAACCCTAAACACTTGCAGGATGAGGATAAAAGCCAAAGAAGAGAGTGCAAAGATAAGAAAATTCGTTTAAAAAGATATTGGGAGATTTGAGATCTAGGTAACTTGCTTCCCAAGTTATCTCGAAATCCCAAGATGAAGAGCCAGGATCCAACTTCTAGAAGACAACGCCCAGATGGACGGACCAGGGGAAGCCACGCGCCAAAGCGCGTGGCCATCTGCCACTACCAGGCCACGGAAACGCGGCCCAAGCCACGTTTTCGCGGCAATTCAGTCTAATCTGATTACGGGTTTTCGTGGGAGAGTTGTGTTGGGACTCTACCTCCTTCTGCACCTATAAATACCCCTGCAGACGCAACAGAAAGGGCGTCTAGAAAAGTAGAGGGCCAAATCTAGGGTTTTCTTAGGCTTGTAGTTTAGGTTTTCTTTGCTTTTTGTAATTTTTATGTAAGTGAGGGAGAGGGCTATGTTGAGAGTGACACCGATGTATGCTCCTCTTCTCTTCCATTGTATCAAGTAATAAAGGTAACATTTATTTTTGTGTCATTGCTTTATTTCCTTTTTATTTTCTTTTCCTTTTCTATTTTATTTCTGTTGGTCTTTGATGAGCCTACAAGTGATTTTCAAAGCACAAGTATAACGAATCTTGGTGGTGCCAACGATACTTCATGGAGATGTTCTCCTCCTCAAGGTACGTATCACTTCATTCTTGCCCAGCTTGATGATATAATGCGAACAGGGGACTGAGATCGATCTTATGGTTTATGCGTTCAAACGCCTCCGAAGCAAGGTAGAACGTGTTAGGTTTTCACGTAATCCATCGACCATACGAAGGTAAGTGTTTATTCTATTTTCTTGTTTTAGATTAAGTCACCAACACCTCTCCTTCAAATTCTTTCTTTCCCATCTAATTGTAATTATCACTTTTTCATCTTCTTAATCTACGCCTTCTTCCTAACCTAACTTTAAATATTATTTCTATTTTCCTTTTAATAACTAAAAGAAAATAATTTCTAGAGAATCTTACTTAAACGCTTCCATCGCTAGTCCCTCCCTGAGGATCACGACTCGCATAGCCCATTGCTACCGCGAATTAGAATTGGGCACCTCGCACTATTATTTCTAAATCTAATATTCTATATTTTGTGTGCAGGAAAATCTCAATCAAAATTTTGGCGCCGTTGCCGGGGAGGGACGGTAAGTTATTCTCTAATAATAAAAAAAATTATTAATTAATTCTTTTATTCTTTCTGTTTGCAGGTTTGTAGAACAGGAAAAATAACAGCAGAAGTGGACATATAGCAACTTTGTGCCTCTGCCCTCGAAGGCAGAGCATCAGAGCCTACTATAGTGCCGCGGATCCGCGGCAATAGCCGCGGAAACGCGACCTTAGTAGTGAACAACTAACTGCAATTTCTGCAGGTTGCTAAAAATTGCAAGATTTGTTTTCTACTCTGTTCCAATTTGTTCTGTGATAAACTTGTACACTGCTAATTAACCAACAGTAAAATATTTGTTGATAAAGATAAAAATTGATTAGACGTTTGCATATTAGACACGTGTCTTTTCAATTCCTTTATTTTACTGTTGAAGAGTACTGGAGTAAGGTACGTTCGCATTGCATGTAGAATAGGACTCATCTCTTGGTTGATGCTTTGAGTGAATCTTATTTACATATTTTGTACACTTGCACAAATTTATTCTAAGGGCATAACCCATTAACAAGATAAGGTGGGGATTTCATCACCCTTCCTTAGCCCAAAAATCATATCCCAAGCACTCACTAACCCAAGTCTAACTTAAAATTAGTAGACGTTGGCCCTAGGGACATCTCGGACTCAATTAGGAGATTATCCTAAGGGGGAACAGTGCTGGAAGTTGACTCCTGCCAAATTAGTGTCTAGGAAGGGGATTGAGGGCCGAAAGCCCGAAGATTGGTGGTTATTTAATTAAGGAACGTCTTTGACGGAAAACCTCCCACCACTCTTGCCCTACCTGGCTGATTAACTTGTGGTCAAAGTCTGCACCCTACCTCCCGTGGACAGTCTAACCAGTTAGGAGTCGTCTAGGTCATAGGTCTACCCTAACTTAGGTTAGAATTTTTTCTTTTTTGTTTGTTTATTTGTTTGTTTTCTTTTTCTTTGTTGTGTTGGTGTGAAATGGCATATAATAATAATTTTTCCAATTTTAATCCATATTACACACCTAACTATTTTTCGGATATTACCAACCCGGCATATCACAACTTTGACCAACCTAGTGTGTCGGAATGGTCTTATCCGAATGAATATAACCCATACCCCCATCTTATGACCATAATTTTCATACTTTTAACTCTTCACAGAGTTCATGGGGTTTCGATTCCCCCGAGTCCAATTTTTAACCGACTTGTCCTCCGTCTCCACCTTGTCCACAATATTCCCAAGATTCATACTCAGATCCACCCAGTCAGAATAGACTACCATCTATCCAGGAAATGATGAGTATGCATGAGTCCAAGCAACAATTACCATCAATCGCAGACATGATTATGCGTGAGTCCACCGACTCACAACTTCATCACAATTACACTTCATCCTTTCAAGTCCAATCACAACATGATGCACCTATCAACTATGAAAGGATGCTTGCAGCCATGACTCAGGCTAGATTAGCCCGTGATCATGATATAGATATGATGGTTCAATCTTTACGTTTTCACCGTTCGGCCATTTCTGATATCGCTGACCACTCTCTTAGAGCCGACGAACCAAGTTACTTTGGACAACAAGATTCTAATTCAATGCCATCATGTGAACTTGCCGAAACTTCAAATTTTGATAACTTGGCAAGTTTTTCCTTTCCTGAAATAGAACTTGAGCATGAATATGATCATGATCTTCCACCCGGTGATTCAATTTTATTTACTGACTCAATAATGACTCCGGTGTCTCCACCTGATTTTACTTTTCCCGAGTCAACATTGGATCCTGTGCCAATTCATCAGGAATTTGAATCACCCATTTTTGATGATCATATTGAACTTGACCAATTGTGCAATTTTGAAAGTCCCATGGATAAATTGGCAAGTTCTCATTTTTATGATATTGAGCTGAATGAGATATGTGACCTAGATTCTCAAATCTGTGATCAAGTTCAAATTCCCGAATCATTGTTGACTCCTATTTTGTTACCCGACTTAGGTAATATTTTAGAGTCAGTTTTGGTTCCCACACCTATCATTCCTGAACTTGAATCACCAATATTGAGTCACATTCCATTATGGGAAGAATATTGTGGACTTGAGCTTCAACTTATTGATTTGGACCCACTTCCTGAACCTAGCCCGACTCCTGAACCATTACTTGATTTAAGTTTCTTTCCTGAGTCGGTATTCATTTCCGTACTTCCCACGTCCAAGTCAATAATTCCATCTTTTCATACTCCATTTTGGGACAAGGAGGTTGACATAATTGACTCTGAAATTTATTATGAAATTTGAAAATTTGATGGGGTGGAAATTTTAAAAAATAATTATACATACATTTTAGTGGGTTATATAAGAAAAATTTCTGGTGGGTTTCACCAAATATTATGTTATCTTGATTGGGTAGCAACGCTTGGCCCAATTAGACCACCACCGGAACCACCACCTTAAGGTAACTTCTGCCTTCCCTTGTTCTTTTTCATGCATATATGTATTCATTCATAGATTGAGGACAATGCATGAGATAAGTGTGGGGGTAGGCTTTACTAACATACTAACATAGTTAGAAACTAACCAAAATTTGCTAAAAAAACAAAAAAAATTGTAAAAAGGACAATATTTTGACTTATCTTTTGAAAGAAATCTAAGTTAATCTTAAGAATTAGGAAAATCATGATTAGGATTTCTAAAAACTTGGTCAAAATAAATAAATTGTTGAATTTTTAGGTATAGGAGGAGAAATTGAATAAGTAGTTAGTCTTAATTTTTACCTTAATGAAATTTGCATACCTAATGCATATGTAGGATTCTAAGACGAAGACCTTTGTGCCTCATATATAAAAAAAAAAGAAAAAGAAAATCACTAATTAAGCTGGATACATGTGCCTCAAGAAGCATAAGTATTCATGTCTAAAGGTGAGTAAATAAAATAAAGTCCTTAGTTTTGGGGCCTAGTTCACTTTAATTTGAGTCCGAGGGGTGTTTTCTCACCCGGTGCCCTAAAACCAACCAGTTTGGGAGTCACCGACTTTAAGTTCGTTACATGGGTGGATTAGAAAGCCTAAGGAAATTAAGAAAAAATTACTTATATATGTACTAACACATCTAATAGTCAATTAGTTAGGTATGAGGGCCTCAAGAAGCCTTGATACTTACACGAAAGAAAATTAGATGAGTTATACATATCAAAAAAAAAAGAGTATATATAAATAAATAAATAATAAAGAGGCATGAGAGTCCAAGTTAAGGAATTCCTAGTATAAATTCATAAGGATGCATATGATTTTTGGTAACGAAAAAGACTATATTAGAAATTCAATTTTAAATCTTACCTAAAATGGAAAACAATTTACTGTATAAAGACTAAAATTTAAAGAATGAATAAAAATGATAATCCTAAAACTTATAGACTATTTAGTCTCTTCAAAAGTATTTCAAATATTTTCCTTTTTATGGATTTTGTGGGTGTAATCCGCTGAAAACCCTCACGAGACAACACTCGTCCTCTAGGGTAACCTAGGGGTTTAATGGCTTGTTGCACGTGCTAAGTGCAACCGTGATTCCTACGAAAGTGAGTTAGCTAGTTTAGTTTTTTCTTTTGATTTTTACTCGAGGACGAGCAAAAAGATAAGTGTGGGGTGTGATTGGTAGTGAAAAGTGCATTTTTATACATACATTTACCATCACATTTTCATATTTATTCATATAATTCTGCACATTTACTCATATTTTATTATTATTTATTGTGTGCAGGCCTTGAGAAATAAAAATAAAGCAATAAAGCCTCAAAAGAAGCCCAAAAGCCCATGTTTAAAGCCCAATGTAAAAGTTGCAAATATCAATTGTCAAAATTGCAAATACCAAGGGCAAAAGTTGCAAATACAAAGAAGAGGGAAGGATAGACTTCTATTCAACCCTAAACACTTGCAGGATGAGGATAAAAGCCAAAGAAGAGAGTGCAAAGATAAGAAAATTCGTTTAAAAAGATATTGGGAGATTTGAGATCTAGGTAACTTGCTTCCCAAGTTATCTCGAAATCCCAAGATGAAGAGCCAGGATCCAACTTCTAGAAGACAACGCCCAGATGGACGGACCAGGGGAAGCCACGCGCCAAAGCGCGTGGCCATCTGCCACTACCAGGCCGCGGAAACGCGGCCCAAGCCGCGTTTCCGCGGCAATTCAGTCTTATCTGACTATGGGTTTTCATGGGAGAGTTGTGTTGGGACTCTACCTCCTTCTGCACCTATAAATACCCCTGCAGACGCAACAGAAAGGGCGTCCAGAAAAGTAGAGGGCCAAATCTAGGGTTTTCTTAGGCTTGTAGTTTAGGTTTTCTTTGCTTTTTGTAATTTTTATGTAAGTGAGGGAGAGGGCTATGTTGAGAGTGACACCGATGTATGCTCCTCTTCTCTTCCATTGTATCAAGTAATAAAGGTAACATTTATTTTTGTGTCATTGCTTTATTTTCCTTTTTATTTTCTTTTCCTTTTCTATTTTATTTCTGTTGGTCTTTGATGAGCCTACAAGTGATTTCCAAAGCACAAGTATAACGAATCTTGGTGGTGCCAACGATACTTCATGGAGATGTTCTCCTCCTCAAGGTACGTATCACTTCATTCTTGCCCAGCTTGATGATATAATGCGAACAGGGGACTGAGATCGATCCTATGGTTTATGCGTTCAAACGCCTCCGAAGCAAGGTAGAACGTGTTAGGTTTTCACGTAATTCATCGACCATACGAAGGTAAGTGTTTATTCTATTTTCTTGTTTTAGATTAAGTCACCAACACCTCTCCTTCAAATTCTTTCTTTCCCATCTAATTATAATTATCACTTTTTCATCTTCTTAATCTACGCCTTCTTCCTAACCTAACTTTAAATATTATTTCTATTTTCCTTTTAATAACTAAAAGAAAATAATTTTTAGAGAATCTTACTTAAACGCTTCCATCGCTAGTCCCTCCCTGAGGATCACGATCCGCATAGCCCATTGCTACCGCGGATTAGAATTGAGCACCTCACACTATTATTTCTAAATCTAATATTCTATATTTTGTGTGCAGGAAAATCTCAATCAGTTAGAAACACGCATAAGATAATCTTTAGAAAGTGTGCTTCTAATGACCTCTAGGGCTTGTGCATTGGCCCCTATATGCTTGCTATCACTAAGGTAGGATTCCTTGGTAATGGCAAGATGAACCTTATATCCTAGGGTTTGAAGGTATATGGACATCCTAGTCTTCCAAACAAGAATGTTGGAAGGGTCAAATATAGGTGGGGTCATGAAGTCCATGGGTCCAAACTAAATGTGTGCAAACAAGCAAATGCAAATGTAGATTAGCTAAACCAAGATCTCACTCCTAGGATGTTAAGCCTAAAGTATCAGGAGCGTAGGCTCTGATACCAATTGAAAAACACCTAGGGGGTGAATAGGTGTTAATGCTAATCTATAAACTAAATGCGCTAAATGCGGAAGCTTAAACAAATTTTGCAATACACTTAATACAACCAACAAGTGTAGCCTAATTTTCCGTGAAGGGCTCTGGACTAACTCCTCTTGATTCCCCTAAATATGGGTTGAGGTGCTATATGAAGCTCTTGTGGTTAAGTATAAGTGAGGCACACACACAAGCATATAATAGATATGGCAATATGAAACAATGCTCAACACAAGCAAATATGATATGATGATATGAATGATGCTTTGCACAATATAAAGAGAGAGTTAGAGAGACAATGGATCAAACGCAAACACAAAGATATGTTTCGAGGTTCGAGCCCCTAGCTCTACATCCCCGCCTTCACCACCGTGAAGGATTTCCAATCCACTATCTCCCACTGAGGGAACCTCCACCGAGGAGGATTTGTTACAACAAGGGAGTACCGAACTCCTCTCTCAAACACCGCCTCACAACCGAGGGGTAGGCCCGTAGCCAAACAACAACCAACACCTCTACCGAAGAGGGTTACAACCAATCTCCACCTCTCACTAGAGGGAGCAAACACCACTCCGATCAACCTCTACCAAAGAGGACAAGTCAAGGAGGGTTTACAACAAGTGGTTTCTTTCAACCACAAACAATCTCTCTTTCCACTTTTCTACGAAACAAGATCCTAATAGAATAGGATAGATGATAGCTCAAGTGTGGAAAACTAAGTGTTTTGATCAAAGAAATTCTCTTGGGAAAACACCAAAAATGATATAGAAATTTTAGCTCAAAAACAATTCCCAAAACCTAATTTCTTTGAAATAAAACAAAACACTTAAAAACAAACAAGATTGATCTTTTGGCTCTTTAAAACACTTTTGAAAACTTCTTTTTAAAATAAGAGAGTAGGAAAAATTTAGCTCAGAAAATCTTTGTTAAAACCCCCAAGAAATGGGGTATTTATAGCCCAAACAGAAAACTAGCCGTTAGGCTGATCTGGCAGCCTGACAGGCTGGCGGTCGGCCGCCTGGCCGACCGCCAACGGTCAGAAATATGACCGTTAGGGCAATCCGGTCGACCGTCCGGCCGACCACCCAGATACAGAGAGCAAAGCTCTCTAGTCCGGTCGACCGGTCGGTCGGCCGGCCCACTGTGCTGCCAGACGTGCACAGCTCTGTGAACGTCGGTCGACCGCAAGGTCGACCGGCCCTTGGTGCGGTCGACCGTGCGGTCGGCCGACCTGGCCTGTCAGCCAGTTCTGGGTCAGAAAAAAACATATTTCTAAAAATCCTTTAAGTCTTTGTAAAAATACCCAAAAATAGTTTTAACATTTTGCATTGATATATAAACATGTGATAAACATTTTAACTCAAATATCAAGCATATGAAACTATTTTTGTGTTTTAACATTTTTACCAAAAATCAAAACTTGTATTTTTCAATACATGAATGGAAAGTCAAAATAAGTTTGTATAAGTCATGTAAGCATGTATGTATATTGAACACATCTAATATACATAAAAACAAAGTAAACTTGTTTTGATCAATCTATTCATGAAAACCAATTCCAAACATAAAAACGTGTGTGTTGTGCACTTGAGCATATCAACTATTCTTATCTTTACACATGGATCTAAACACACTAAAACAAAAACTAGGATACCTAAGTCTTCTTGACGATCTTCAATCTTCAAGCCGACTCGATCCCAAACGTGATCCATCGAGTGCAAAGGTATGATCTTGATGCTCGGGCACGGGAATCACCAAGTGAAGGCTTCCAAACTCCTCTTTTGAAGCAATCACCAACTAATATCTTGTTAAATGATCTGAAACTAAAATCACAAGATTATTAGTAAACATAACTACATGAGTTAATCATCATCAAAACTAGAGAGGAAGGCCTCCGGGCTAACAGGTTGGCCACGAAGTATCATAGTGAGTTTGCGTTGTTCTATCCGAGTAGAGGAGATCCCATCAGCGATACCTTCAAACTTTGGACTCTGAGAGGGAAAAATCCTAGTAGCATAGTTGGGTTCGCTTCATCTCCGAGTGGGGAAAATCGCATCAGCGGAGCGGCCAACTTGGCAGGACTCTGAGTAGGGGACAATCCCATCAGCAGAGTGGATCCGCAATCGTCTCCGAGTGGGGATAATCCCATTAGGGGAGTGACAGACTTTGACTTCAAGTAGGGGACAATCCCATCGGTAGACATGTTTCCCAGTCATCTTCGAGTGGGGGTAATCTCATCAGCGAAGCGATGAACTTTTGGACTCCGAGTGGGGGGGCAATTCCAGTAGCGGAGTGGGTCCGCAGTCATCTCCGAGTGGGAAAATCCCATCAGTAGAGTGAGGAATTCTGGCAGGACTCTGAGTGAGGGACAATCTCATCAGCAAAGCTGGTCCGCAATCATCTCCAAGTTGAGGTGAGTGACAGACTTTGACTCGGAGTTGGGACAATCCCATCAGCAGAGTTGGGTTCGATGTCTTCTCCGAGTGGAGAAAATCACATCAGTAGAGTGACAACGTGGTAGGACTCTGAGTGAGGAACATTCTCATCAACAAAGTGAGTCCGCACTCATCTCTGAGTGGGATAATCCCATTAGGGAGCAACAGACTTTGACTTCAAGTAGGGGACAACCCCACCAGCGGAGTTAGTTCATAGTTATCTCCGAGTGGGGGTAATCTCATTTGGGGAGTCTCGCGTTTGGGCCGCCAAACGCGGACTTCGCGTGCTGGTCGTGGCGCGGCCAAGGCGCCGGATTGGACTTTGCGTCCTGTCTCAGTTGGACAATCAGAAGTTCCAACTTGCAGTTGACGCGTACGCCTCCTCTGTCGACGCTCAGCGTTTCGGTTGCGTCGTGGAGGTGGAGAGAAACCAACGACGACTTGATGCTGAGGGAGAGGGTGGACTGGCTGAACACCAGAGATGTTGACCAAGCAGATCTCCTGAGAGACGCTGACGCGTGTGTTCTGCATGGCGCGGTTGGTCGCAACGATAGTTGTGCCTGAGACCACGCGGGCCTCCTGAGAGACGTTGGCGCGTGTGTCACACTTGGCGCGGTTGGCCGCAACACCCTTCACAGCAGCCGCGCCTGAGAGAGTCTCAGAGCGGGTTTCGGGGCAAGTCCCCGTAGAGACCCTGTGACAGACGCGGGTCTTTGGGCTCTTGGAGCCGGAAGAGAGAAACTCTTCATACTTTACCTGGTCGAACTCGACGACAAGCGATTCGACCATCTTTCCCTTATAGAGGACGTCACATTGCGCCACGATTTGTTCGTCAGTGACAAATGTAGTCCCCAGCGGAGTCGCCATCTCTTGTATGCGTCGGAAAAGGAGGATTTGATTGTAAAATTCTTTTGATTGGATAGAAAATTACAACAGATCAGTCTTCCGATTACAAGGGAGGGAGGATGTTGAGTCTTGAATCCTCCCTTTGTTTAAGGCTGGGTTCTTCAAGTGGCGGTGGAGAGTGAATCTTGTTCTCCGTTGACCGGGTGACCGTCGAGACCTTCCAGGGATCTCCTCTTCGGATGGTAGATGGAGTAACTCAGCTCTGTCTACCAAAACTCTCAAAGAGAAGATAGGCAAAGAGCAACTTGAACACAGCAAGTTCTCTAAAGGGTTGAACTCTCTCTCTTTTCTCTCAGAGCTCTTTTCTCCCAGAAATCCTCCGACCGAAAATCCGACCCCTTCTTCATAGCGACGGGGCTATTTATAGGGGTTTCAGGGGCGTAC
The DNA here is from genome assembly GCA_038442645.1 of Agave tequilana. Taxonomy (NCBI): domain Eukaryota; kingdom Viridiplantae; phylum Streptophyta; class Magnoliopsida; order Asparagales; family Asparagaceae; genus Agave; species Agave tequilana. Next base: position 23,575 of record JAVJIF010034481.1, read on the forward strand.
GTGCCTCCTAAAAACACTCCATAATGGGGGCTAACTTTTCCCGTTATGTGAGCCGTGATTGGCCCCGAAACCGAGACGGTTACAACTGAGGCGCGGGTGTCAACCCACGCGCCTTGGAGCCGTTGAGACGCGGGTTTCGACCTACGCGCCTTGGTGTGGCTGAGACGCGGGTTTCGACCCTCACGCCGTGGTGCTGCTGAGACGCGGGTTTCGACCCTCGCGCCTTGGTGCTGCTGAGACGCGGCTGTCGAGCCTCGCGCCTTGATGCTGCAGTGTTGGCTGAGACGCGGGTTTCGATCCTCGCGCCTTGGTGCTGCTGAGACGCGGCTGTCGAGCCTCGCGCCTTGATGCTGCTGAGACACGGCCAACATTAGCCTTGCGTCTAGAACTTGAAATTCTGCTTTTTAATGGCTTGTCTTTTAGTGATTTTTAGACAGCCTACAGAACCCCCTCCAAAGTTTTTGATATTCCGCAGTTAAGTGGGACGGATTTCAAAATACTTTAGACTCTAGCTGAGCTCACCCTTATGACTGGACTGTCAATGCTCCGGGTTTGATCTTGTCTGGGGTATGGTCTTCATGAGTGTACTGTGGAACTCTTTGAAGCCACCAAAGTTGATCGTGTTGAGTGTCTAGATGCACAGTCTAAACCTCCCCGATTGCTTTAAGTCTGTCGTGGGTGCACTTTAAGCCATGAGTGGACGGTCGTCTGCTTGTGCCAACGTACTGTTGAACTGTTCTGCAGAAGCAAGACTGAACGCCAGCTTTAAAGTTGCGACCTTCATAGGGCTGCATCTTTTGGAATGAGAACGTGACTGATATTCTACAAGACAGACGCGATTCTTGGGCTGATTGGAAGGATGCGAACTTTCGGAGAGACGCATCTTTTTAGAGTAAAGATGCGACTTTTTGGACGCAACAATGGCCTAGCTGAAGAGATGCGTCCATTGAAGAGGCGCGACTGTTGGGTGCGAATCCGTGCCATGCCACGAGTGCACTGCCACGTGTCCTGTGGAGCCGACGGGACACCTTCTTTTTGGTGTGCGAACTTCACGCTGCATTAAATGCACTGTCCACGCGTCAGGCGGTGATTCGGCGTCGAGCCAAGCGCCGCGTATCTTTTGCGAATCACCGTGCCTATAAAGGGCAACAGTCATTGAGAGAGTCATTATTAATCTCTCTTTCGTCTTCGCTTGCATCTGTTAGGGTTTTGAGAAATGAGCTCTCTTTGTTCTCTTCTTCTTCATCCAACATCGGATTCTTGATTAGCAATGACACCCAAGGCCAAGCCAACTGCCTCATCTTCAAAGGCGGTCGCCACTGAGATTCAAAGGGGCAGTTCCCCCTTGTAGGAAGCCCCCATCTCAGGTATAACGCCCCTCAGGCTTAATTTTCGCCATTAGAAGGGTTTATGGAGTTCTTATAACTCTAAAAATCCCCTTTTTTTGAAGAAGAACTGCCAACGCGGATTCGAAACCGTGTTTGATTCTTTAGACGCGGTCAAGGCGCGGGTTTGTTGACCCTGCTGCTTTTATGCGTTTGTTTGTTGAACAGCGGTCTTCAGTAAGCCTTGCGTTCCGGACTCATCACTTAGAATGTTTCTAATTGTGAAAGATTCGGACGCAGACTTGATTCTGACATTTTATGACATCAGACACTGGTTTTCATGAATCTTGTGCCCGACTCCAAGTACTTAGAGATTTTTCATAAGTCTTGGATTTTCAAAGCGCGGACTCCATGCTGGCCTTATGGTCCTCAGGTCCGGACGCGGATTTTGACAATCTCTGCGTCTGAAATTTCTTCTGCGTCTGAATTATAGACATGGATGTAGAACTAGATCGCGTTCAAATTCCGTGTATATCACAGCTTTGATTCGCGTCTGTTTCTGCCGCCGCAGAAGTTTGGTTCACTGCGCGGGTCATTCCTGCGTCTGACGATTTCAGCAATAACTGCGTCTGTCACTTAGTTTTTCTATTGAAGTATATTAAGCTTCAGATCTTCTAATTTCGTTGCTTCTTGCAGGTAGGCTTGATCATCCTTTTTCATGTTTGCTAGGCCCTTGGGAGAATATATCAGCCAGCGAACTTGGTCGATGGTCGACCACAGGAGAAGAAGTCATGACTCCTGCCTTCATGAGATTGGGACCGGTCCCTCGCCAAGATCTCTTTGGATTCAATGCACCAGTCATGCTTCTTGGCATGGCATGGTCAGAGTGAGGATGGCGGCGGGGGTAGCGGTGGATATAGTGGTGGGTAGCATCCCCTGTGAGGTCTCAAAACCTCCTCTCTTACCCCAGAAGTGACATCGAGGGAAACTCCATGCCTACTGAATGACCTTCTGGTGGAAGAGATGTTCACCAATGAAGGATCATACCCCCACTTCGGATGGTCAGGTGGAGTCAGAAGATTCTGCTACCATTCAACCTCAAGAAACACCATTGTTCTTTCGATGGCGACGCAATCAGCATCCGAACACCATTACAGCGCTCATCCCATCTTTGGCGCCTTTCCAAACATCCTGTACTTGGAATTGTATGCAGCTTTGAGGAGTGAGTGCAACCTCTGAGAGAGAGAGGGACTTCTTTGTGTACTCCTTAACTGTAACACTCAATCTCATTGTATAAGAGAGCGTTTTGTATCACTGTCATATGCCTGGATATAAATAAAAGTGGCACTTTTCTTTTTGTCTCTTCTATTGTCTTGGACTCTCTTGTTTCTTTTTAGCCAGACGCATAGAAGCAAAGAATCTTCGGCTTGTCAAAACTATGATGAAGATTTTAACAAGTCAAATTTCGTGGAGAAAAATCCTATTTCAGGAACCCCATAATGCTGTCAGAGGTGTGATATTAACTTGACAGAAATAAGATAATTTTGGTGGGCCTGCCACTTTATAAAAAGAAAGTGACAGGTTGAATTGGTACCCCCAGGGAAGATGAGCTTTTATCAAAGGTTTAAGCTCAACTGGATAGTTGATGAAAACACTGTTAACGGTGTAATGTTAACCTAACAATATTTTTTTTTTAAAGTAGACTTGTTATTCTGTTAAGGAGAACAACAAGTGAGACTAGGCTCTCGCGGGGAGTCTAGGAAAGTCTTTACCGTTAGAGGTGTGATATTAACTTAACAGGTTGAATGTAGTCTTGTCAGAAGTGTAATGTTAACTTGACAAGAATGTAAGTTAGAGGTGTGATATTAACTTGACTCAAAAGCTTTTCAGTTTTATTTGGGAAAAATAAAAGTGTCACTGTCATAGGTGTAATGTTTAACTTGACAATGAGGGTAATGCTAGAGGTGTAATTTTGAACTTGGCATTAGTCATCTCGACTTCAGCGAGGAAGTCCGAGGAAAAGTCGTGGCCGTGAGTGTATTGTTGAACTTGGCGATGACCTGGATGCTAGAGGTGTAGTGTTAAACTTAGCATCGTTCATTTCAGCTTCGATATGGAAGTCTGAAGGAAGGTGACTGTCAGAGGTGTGATGTTAATTTGACAGAAACTCGATGTACTGTTTAGAAGTATAATGTTAACTTAACAGTAATTTGTCAGAGGTGTGGTATTAACTTGACAGAATTTTGAAGACTTGTCATTCTATTGATGAGAATTGGCAAGTGGAGTTTAAAAATGTCAGAGGTATAGTGTTAACTTGACAAATTTAGATTTGCGATATGAGCAATTTTGAAAACTTGCCATTCTATTAATGAGAATTGGCAAGTGAAGTTTGAAGTGCCAGAGGTATAGTGTTAACTTGGCAACGACTGTATTTCGTAGACCTACCATTCTGTGAATAAGAATTGGTAAGGGATTTTAGAGGGGAGAGTGGAGTCAAGTCCACTTAGGATTTTTAGCAAACCCTCAGCTATCAACGGATTTGAGGTGCCTTTACCAACTACCGTTTGAGTTTGGCTAGCCATGCTATTCCCCTCAGCATGATAAGTTGTCGAAGACTTATGTTGGGCTTAGAAGCTAACATTTTCCTCTATCCTTAGCCGTCGGAGGCGTCGGATCAAACGGGACATGTCCCTTAGGATTTTTAGCAAATCCTCAGCTGTCAACGGGTTTGATATGCCTTTACCAACTACCGTTTGAGTTGGGCTAGCCATGCTATTCCCCTCAGCATGATAAGTTGCCGAAGATTCATGTTGGGCTTAAAAACCAACATTTTCCTCTATCCTTAGCCGTTGGAGGCGTCGGATGTTAATGAAGAAGCTTTTCTTATTTTGATCAGAGGTGTACTTTTAACTTGATCGGAGGAGGTGTACTATTAAGGATAGTACTTCTTCAAGAATCTACCATTGATCGGCATCATGAGTGTATCGCCATTTGAAGTTATGAGGCGATATGATCCATTTGAGTAGACTGACTCCACTACAAATGGTCCTTCCCATTTGGGTTGGAATTTTCCTTTCGTCTTGTGCTTCACCACCATGGGTCTTCTGACGGCTAAGACAAGGTCACCTTTCTTGAAAGTTCGCACTTTAACTTTCTTGTTGAAGGCTCTGGTAATTCGAGCTTGGTAAAGCTCGATTTGTTGCTGGGCCTGCAGACGTTTGTCATCTAAGGCTTCCAATTCTTGGAGTTGCTGTCGATGTTTCTCCTCATTCGTCATCTCTGCTGTCAGAGCGACGCATAGAGATGGAATTTGGATTTCCAGTGGAAGCATGGCTTCACTCCCGTATACCAAAGAAAATGGTGTAGCTTTGATTGGGGTTCGGACAGTTGTGCGATAAGCCCATAAGCATTCACCCAGTTTGTCGTCCCAGTCACGTTGACTTTTCGAGACGAATTTCTTGAGAAGCTTGCCAATGGTCTTGTTGAAAGCTTCTGCGAGACCATTAGCGGCGGGGTAGTATGCCGTTGAGGACACACTCTGGATTTTGAACTTGGCGCAGAATCTCTGGAAAGCCTGACTGATGAACTGGGGTCCGTTGTCGTGGACAATTCGCCGAGGTAACCCAAAACGGTAAATGACGTGATGTTTCATGAATTTGATCACATCAGATGATTTCACCTCCTTTAAAGGGACGGCCTTAGCCCATTTGGAGAAGTAATCGGTTATTGCCAAAATAAACCGATGTCCTTTTGATGATGGAGGGCTGATAGGGCCAACCACATCCATCCCCCACATTTCAAATGGCCAAGTAGAAGCCGTGGAGTGAAGGTAGCCTGGTGCTTGATGGATGAAATCGTCATGTACTTGGCAGGCGTGACATCTTTTGGCATAGTTGACGACGTCAGTGATCATCTTGGGTCAATAATATCCCAATCTTTAGAGTCGGTATGTAAGTTTTGGGCCAGGTTGATGGGCTCCACACATGCCGTCATGGGCTTCTTTCAATACCTCCTGTGCCTCCTTTTGTGAAAGGCAGCGAAGCAAGATCCCGTCATGCGATCAATGATACAATGTTCACGTAATTGCATTATAGTAGTATTTGGGGGCTTTCCTTCGAATGGCAGCCGCTTCCTTGGTGTCCTCAGGCAAGATGCCATACAAGATATAATCAATGTAAGGGAATCGCCAGTCTCTAGGTTCTGGACCGATTGACAATTCTAGCGCTTCTTTGCTTTGAGAATCCCCTGTTGGCTCCTGGTAATCCTCAGGAGCAATTCTCGGGCAATACAGGTCGTGGCTGTAGACAAATACCTTTTTTACTGCTCCAGCTGGAAGAGCTAAAGAGGCAGCGAGGGATGCCAGTGCATCTGCATGCGCATTTTGCCTGCGCGGTACATGGTCGATGTAGAAGTTTGTAAACTAACCAGCCATGTGGACAATCGCGTTGTAATAGGGTACTAGGTCTTCATGTCTGACTTCGTACTCCCCGCGAACCTGGCTGACGATGAGTTTGGAATCACCATATGCCTCGAGATTTTTTAACGCCAATCTCATCGGCGAGTTGTATCCCAATCAAAAGAGCATTGTACTCCGCCACATTATTGGAACACGGCTCAATTAATGAGACCGCTCGAGGAATCACATAGTTCTGCGGGGAGACGAGTACTACTCCTACTCCTGCGAATATGTGTCCTTTCGGGCTTGTTCTTGATGCACCATCAAAGAAAAGTTGCCACACCTATTTTTCAAAGGATGTCTGGGTCTGGCAGGCTTCAGCGACCTCATCTGGGAGATCGTCGTAAAGTTTGGTTGCCCTCGGATCTGGATGCTCAGCCAGGAAATCCGCCACCGCTTGTCCTTTAATGGCCTTCTGTGGTAAAAAGTGCATTTCATATTGAGATAACAATATGGCCCATTTTGCCAGTCGGCCATTTAGCGATGAAGGCTTTGTCATGAGTAACCTCAAGGGGTTGACTTTTGATATGACATTTATGGTTTGGCCTGCCAGATAGTGTCGCATTTTCTGAATGGCGAACACCAGTGCCAAACATTCCTTCTCGATCGGGTTGTACCGATGTTCGGCTCCGATCATTGTTCTACTCAGATAGTAGATCGCTTGCTCACGTCTTTGATCATCATTCTGAGCTAATAGAGCTCCCAAAGAATGATCCATTGCTCAGACGTACACCAGGAAAGGTTTTCCGGATATCGGAGCTGCAAGGACTGGTGGTTGTGTGAGGTATTGCTTGATTTCCTTAAATGCTTGTTGGCAAGCGTCGTCCCAAATGAACGAAACACCCTTCTTCATTAGTTTAGCGAAGGGTTGGCATCTTCCGGAGAGATTTGAGATAAACCTGCGGATGTATGCCAATCGTCCTTGCAATCTCCTGAGTTCCTTGAGATTCCTCGGAGGTTGCATCTCCTGGATAGCACGAACCTTCTCTGGGTCCAAATGAATTCCTGTAGAAGTCACTACAAACCCTAGGAATTTGCCGCTGGCCACCCCCAGGAAGGATTTGGTAGGGTTCATCTTCAACTGATGGGCCCGCATGATGTCGAAGACAGCCTTTAGATCAGTGATATGATCACCTTTATCGCGACTTTTTACCGCAATGTCATCAACATAGCATTCCACTGTTTTGCGCATTTGCTGATGGAAAATGGCATTCATGGCCCTTTGATATGTGGCCCCTGCATTCTTCAATCCGAAGGGCATGACGGTGTAGCAGTAGACCCCTAGTGGTGTTCTAAAGGAGGTGTGCTTTTCGTCATCAGGATACATTTTGATTTGATTATATCCTGAGAATCCGTCCATGAAGGACATTCGTTCGAATCCACATGTGTTGTCAATCATGACATCTGTGATTGGCAGTGGGCATTCGTCCTCGGGACAGGCCTCGTTCAGATCACGAAAATCGATGCAGATTCGGATCTTTCCGTTCTTCTTGGCAACGGGAACGATGTTGGCTACCCAGTCGGGATGTTGTTCTTCCCTGATGAAACCAGAATTTATAAGCTTTCTGACTTCTGATTGAATCGCCTCCATTATCTCTGGGCGGAATCGTCGCTGTTATTGTTTGACAGGCTTTACGTCCGAATTGATATTGAGGCGGTGCATAGCCACTTGAGGATCAAGTCTGGGCATGTCTTCGTAATTCCAAGCGAAGACATCTTTATATTCTTGAACAAGAGATATATGATCCTTTATCCCCGACGGTGACAGGCCGTCGCTTATGAAGATGGGCTTAGGATTAGCCTCATCCCCCAGATTGATCTGAACATTCTTGTCTTCTGTGGGTGGCTCTCGCTGTTCAAAGCGGGTATCCCAGAGAGTATTTAAATGTTTGATCCAAGGATCCGTATCGGACTGGATCATTTCTTCATCTTCGTTTTTCAGGTGGCTTGTTGAAACCATATTCACTGAAAGTTCCCCGAAGATGTTGCCGACGCTGACATCTGACTCTCACGATGACGTGCCCGATGAGTAATCATGGCCCAATATCTCTTCAGAATCAGAGGCTGATGGGATCGGAATTGACACATAGCCCAACCCCCCGCGAGTCTGATGATAATAATCAGGTGCTTTCCCTTTCGGCACAAAGGATCAAAGTTGCGTTCTCCTTCCTTTGCCGAAGTTCAACCCGAGTCTGCTGGATAGGTCATACCCCATGTTTTTCATCATTCTGAGTACCTTTGGCTCATAATGATCGAACTGAGGGGATTCCTGCTCGCTTTCTGATTCTTCATGAGTCATTGGTTCGGATTCAATTCGCCCGAAAAGAATTGGTCTTTGGCCTTTCCTTCTCGCTGGAACCTTGAATATTGATTCTTGTGCATCGCCGACATTTCGACATGTTCCAAAGGACGATTTCACCGGTACATGCAATGATGTCAAAGCATCCATTGCCGACCAGAGATCGTCATCCACGTCGGTACTAGTGTCTGATGGCATTGAATCAGAAGCAAACACAGAAAAGTATGCCAGATCTAAATCTTCATTAATATACCATCCGCCTACATCATCGGCGGAGGTATTATCAACATCGGGCTTATTAATGCCCGTTACAGGTGGATCTAGCTCCCACACACACTCATCTTCCTCCAGCTCGGTGTCGGCTTCATTGCCAGTGTCTGGTTCCTCTGGTTGCGGCATCTGTTTCTATAGATTCCTGGTACAGGAGGGAATCTGTGAAATAATTCTCCACTCCCTTGAACGGATGCCTTTCGGCAATCAACGTTCGCACCTTTCCACTTCCGTCAATGTATTTCATGATTTGGTGGAGAGTAGAGGGAACGATAGAATTGCGATGAATCCACGGTCGTCCCAGCAACAAGTTATAGGAAGTGTCGACATCAATGACGTAGCATGTCACTTCCGACTTTAGGCTTCCAATCTGGCATTTGAGCTTGACCTTCCCCATTGGACGGGTACTATTGGCATTGAACCCATAGATGGTTATCTGGGTAGGGCTTAAACGATGAGTAGGATGCCCAGATGTTGCATGACCCGGCGAGGCATGATGCTTAACGCGGACCCTGGATCCACCTGAATGCGGTTCACTTCAGATGATCCATTATACACTGCGAAGTAAAGGGGTCGATCATGTTTCCCTTTGACTTGCATATCATCTGCCGTGAAGGTGATGCAGGGAATATTTTGGGAGGCGTGGAGGCAATCCTCTACATCTTCTTCCTTCGGTAGCTGGGTCATGAAGACCTCAGCATTAGCCAGAGCTTCTTGTAGAGCTTTTCTGGTCGACTTTGATAATCTGAGAAGCTCATAAAGAGTAATCCGCGCTGGGATGTTGGCTAACTGAGCTAGGACATCAAAGCGGTAAGGTGCCGTGGATCCTTCCGCTATGTATTTTGAAAGAACTCGGGAAAACCGAAGTTCTTTCTGTTTCTCCCCGGGTTGCTTCGTGGAGGGCTTGGCTGGCTCTACAGCGGGTCTTGGAGGAGTTACCGCCGTTTCGCCATACTTTTTCAAATATGGCTGCCCCGAACGGGTTTCTACCACCAACCGACTGGGTTCTGCGGCCAGAACTATTGTCTCCTCTTCTGAGTCGGTTAGCGAGGGAATATCAGTTTCCGCTTCTCGAGAGAGGCACACACCACGTTGCAGGATGAAGCTTTTGCTTTGCCTTTGGACTTCCTGCTGGTCACAGTGGTCCATTGCTGGCCATCCACAAGGTCGGGATGGACCCACATGACTTCTCCCCGAGGTGTGGGAACAGGTACCAAGCCCTTTTCTTGCTGCTGGTGAGGGTCTGTGTTGACCATTCTCAGCTCTTCCCTTGGGATAGGGACTACTCCAGAGGGTGTTAGGGGTTGTCTCCCAAACTGGAGAACTGACGTCATATTAGCCGTCACCTTCTTCTGCTCTGGTCGGAGTTTCAATACCTCCGCGTCAATCAGGGTCTGAAGGATGTCCTTGAAGACATAACAGCTCTAGGTAGGGTGTCCCAACATCCTGTGGTACATGCAGTAGCTGGGGTTGTCGGTTTTACCGACTTCCTCGGGGCGCCTAGCTTCAGGAAGCTTTACTCGATTGCTCTTGTTGAGTAATTTGAAGAGCGAGTCGACATGTTCATCCTTGAAGGAATACTGCTTGTTGGCCCGTGGTTGGCTTGAAGAGCCACTTTCCTTGACCGGTTGAGGTTTGACAGGGGACTTGGTCTCTGCTGCCAAGTTATCCTTCCTTTTGGCTTGGAGGGATGTGTCTGGCGCACGCCTCGTTGACCTTTCAGGCCTGGGTTTGTTTTCTTCCGCTCTGACGCGGGCGACAATCTTCTCAGCCTGTTCACCTTGTTGGACTAATTGCTTCTAGATGCGGCTTTCAGCAGCTCCTATTTGAGTAAGGAGTCAGGTTTGGAGATTATGGCGGCATGTTTCCACCAGGGTAACCTGGGTCATACCGCTCGGACATCGGAGTACCATGTTCCGAAATCTTTCCACGAAAGACTTAACGGACTCTCCCTTTCGCTGCTTGGTAGCTAAAAGGGTAGGCATGTTGACCTCCGAGTCATCTTCAAAGAAGCGTGTTAAGAAAAGCTTCTCCAAATCACCCCAGTTCTTGATGGAACCTTCTGGGAGCTTCATGAACCATTCAAAGGCCAGCCCTTTTAGGGTGCCGATGAATAAACGCGCCAGGATGGCATCGTTATCTATCACATTCCCAGTTTGGGACTTGAAATAGTAGATGTGTTGGTTCGGTGAACCTTTCCCATCAAATGCTTGGAGGGTTGGAGCCTTGAACTTGGGCGGGTATGGAACCAGGTCCCATTCGGCTGGATATGGGCGGACCACTCCTGCTTCTTGGAGACCTTTCCGATTGGTAAGGGCTTCAAGGCGCTGCTCCAACTGATTCATTCTTTTAGAATGAACCTTTCCCTGGTCTTGATCGTTCTTTTCCTGCGACGAGGATTTAGACGAATCAGAGGTGGGTTGCTCTTTCTTCTCGGAGTGTTCGGAAGATGAGCTTTCTCCCTCTTTTCGTTTGCCCTTAGACTTTCTATGGGGAGATTTCCTCCTGTCTTCGAGCAACTGTGCGAGCATCTGCTTGAGAGAGTCGATGGATTCTTGCTGAGCACGAATCATCTCGAGTTGTTCCTTCTGGACCTGGGCTTGCAGCTCCAAGCGCTTAGCGGTCTCCTCAGGAGTGCTCGTCATGTATGTAAAGGCCTCTTTCTCTATAGAAGAGTTTGAGGCCAGCGACTCTGCAATGGCAGAGTGCGAGTCATTAATCTCAATGCCCCGGGCTAGGGCATTGTAGTTGATCGGGGGAATGGCCCCGGTCCGGGTGCGAGTGTGTCAGTACACTCCTTCCAGTTCAGAGTCAGACTCGTCGGAGCTGACTACAGGCTGTTTTTCCCTGCTCCTGCTCGCCATGTTGGCAGTGAGCTCTGGATACTCAGTGTCAGAGAAGATCCTCCGCCTGTAAGAGCGTCTTCTTTTGGCTGCTGGGGGAATCAGGGTCAGCTGTCTAACTAAGGACTGCTGGTTCACGCTTGAACTGCAACGGCACTCAGAGAGCATGGAGATGAGCCGTTGGCAGCAACATGATAAGTGGTTTGATTAGCACTTCTTTTCTTCGTCAAGTAATCCCTTAGATCCATGGGAAGAGGATCGAAGAGATTAACCTCGCAACTTCGAGGGCGGGAGGCATCCTTGCGCTGTACAGCTTGGACGCAGGATTCAGAGACGCGATTCTCACGTCGCAGCTTTAGGACGCGTGCCTGGCGTCTCTGTTGAGAAGAGACGCGGCTGTCGCGTTGCTGCTTGGTGCGTCGGGGGAGGGACGCTTGAGAGAGAGTGGGCTGCTGGGCCCTACGCCTTAGAGCGCGTGCCTCTTGTACTTGACGAGGCGCGCAAGCTTCGCCTTGGAGTCTGGTGAGTAGGGCTTCAAAGGAACTAATTTGGGGAGTCTCGCGTTTGGGCCGCCAAATGCGGACTTCGCGTGCTGGTCGTGGCGCGGCCAAGGCGCCGGATTGGACTTTGCGTCCTGCCTCAGTTGGACAATCAGAAGTTCCAACTTGCAGTTGACGCGCACGCCTCCTCTGTCGACGCTCAGCGTTTCGGTTGCGTCGTGGAGGTGGAGAGAAACCAACGACGACTTGGTGCTGAGGGAGAGGGTGGACTGGCTGGACACCAGAGATTTTGACCACGCGGGTCTCCTGAGAGACGCTGACGCGTGTGTTCCGCATGGCGCGGTTGGTCGCAACGGCAGTTGTGCCTGAGACCACGCGGGCCTCCTGAGAGACGTTGGCGCGTGTGTCACACTTGGCGCGGTTGGCCGCAACACCCTTCATAGCAGCCGCGCCTGAGAGAGTCTCAGAGCGGGTTTCGGGGCAAGTCCCCGTAGAGACCCTGCGACAGACGCGGGTCTTTGGGCTCTTGGAGCCGGAAGAGAGAAACTCTTCATACTTTGCCTGGTCGAACTCGACGACAAGCGATTCGACCATCTTCCCCTTATAGAGGACGTTACATTGCGCCACGATTTGTTCGTCAGTGACAAATGTAGTCTCCAGCGGAGTCGCCATCTCTTGTATGCGTCGGAAAAGGAGGATTCGATTGTAAAATTCTTTTGATTGGATAGAAAATTACAACAGATCAGTCTTCCGATTACAAGGGAGGGAGGATGTTGAGTCTTGAATCCTCCCTTTGTTTAAGGCTGGGTTCTTCAAGTGGCGGTGGAGAGTGAATCTTGTTCTCCGTTGACCGGGTGACCGTCGAGACCTTCCAGGGATCTCCTCTTCGGATGGAAGATAGAGTAACACAGCTCTGTCTACCAAAACTCTCAAAGAGAAGATAGGCAAAGAGCAACTTGAACACAGCAAGTTCTCTGAAGGGTTGAACTCTCTCTCTTTTCTCTCAGAGCTCTTTTCTCCCAGAAATCCTTCGACCGAAAATCTGACCCCTTCTTCATAGCGATGGGGCTATTTATAGGAGTTTCAGGGGCGTACGTGCCTCCTAAAAACACTCCATAATCGGGGCTAACTTTTCCCGTTATGTAGGCCGTGATTGGCTCCGAAACTGGGACGGTTACAACTGAGACGCGGGTGTCAACCCACGCGCCTTGGAACTGTTGAGACGCGGGTTTCGACCCACGCGCCTTGGTGCTGCTGAGACGCGGGTTTCGACCCTCGCGCCTTGGTGCTGCTGAGACGCGGCTGTCGAGCCTCTCGCCTTGATGCTGCAGTGTTGGCTGAGACGCGGGTTTCGATCCTCGCGTCTTGGTGCTGCTGAGACGCGGCTGTCGAGCCTCGCGCCTTGATGTTGCTGAGACGAGGCCAACATTAGCCTCGCGTCTAGAACTTAGAATTCTACTTTTTAATGGCTTGTCTTTTAGTGATTTTTAGACAGCCTACAGGTTTACCACCATCTTATCTCAGAAATGTTGGATATGCTGGACGGGATCGCTGATTCCATAGTAGTAGTTGAAGGTCAGAGTTGTGAACTTGGTCGGAACTCACACTCCAAGATTACTTTGGAGAGAAAGGAATCAGAGACTTTGGTAGCAGCCTGTCCGCTATGGAGTTGCATCTTTGCTTCCTTGATCTGCCTTTAGACCAGCTAGTCAAGGGTTCAGATGTTAAGGAACTCCTTGATCCTTCTTCGGATCTGGCTGTGCTGAACTCCTGTTCAAAGATAATGCAAATCAACCTCATTGTCAGAGCGATCTCCTCGTATGGGAGAAGTCGGTCTGGATCGCCTCAGGTTTGTAATGGGCCAGTTGACTCGAGTCTCCCCAATTTCAGGTTCGTCTACTAGCTGCGTCTGAACCTGGGTTCTTTGGAGATTGGCAATCTGCGCCTGAAGTTGATCGTTGACTTATTTCAGTACCTCCTGCTCGCGGGCAGCATTTTCGCGAGCGTGAGTTATCTGTTCTCGATCACAATCTGATCGAGCTTGTTGTCCTTCATATGTACTGTACGCGCCGAAAAAAGAAAGAAACGAGGTGCTGTAAAATTTCCTTGAATCAGATGAAAGATTACAACAAAACTGTTTCCCTTCCAGTTACAAGGGAGGGAGGATGTTGAGTCTTGAATCCTCCCTTTGTTTAATGCTGGGTTCTTCGAGTGGCGGTGGAGAGTGAATCTTGTTCTCCGTTGACCGGATGACCGTCGGGATCGTCAGGGATCTTCTCTTTGGTTGGTAGAAGGAGTAACACAGCTCTTGTCTACCAAAACTCTTAAAGAGAAGGTAGGCAAAGGACAACTCGTACGCAGCGAGCTTGTTGAAGAGTTTAGCTCTCTTTCTCCTGTCTCTGTCTTGTTGTCGTCTGACTAAAGAAAATCCGACCCTCTCTTCAACTCCTCCGAAAATCGACCCCTTCTTCATAGCGACGGGGCTATTTATAGAGGCTCCAGGGGTGAACGTGCCCCCTAAAAACGCTCCACAACGAGAGGCTGACCTCCCCGCTATGTGGGCGGCGACTGACCCCATAACCAGGGCGGTTATAACCGAGACGCGGGTGTCGAGCCCACGCGCCTTGATGCTGAGACGCGGGTGTCGAGCCCACGCGCCTTGAGGTTGAGACGCGGGTGTCGAGCCCACGCGCCTTGATGTTGAGACGCGGGTGACGAGCCCACGCGCCTAGAACTTGAAACTCTGCTTTTTAATGGCTTGTCTTTTAGTGATTTTTAGACAGCCTACAGAAGCCCCTCCAAAGTTTTCGATATTCCGCAGTTAACTGGGACGGATTTCGAAATACTTTGGACTCTAGCTGAATTCGCCTTTATGACTGGACTGTTAATGCTCCGGGTTTGATCTTATCTGGAGTTGGTCTTCGTGAGTGTACTGTTGAACTCTTTGAGGCCACCAGAGTTGATCGTGTTGAGTGTCTAGATACACAATCTAAACTTCCCGGATTGCTTTTAGTCTGTCATGGTCGCGCTTTAAGCCAGGAGTGGACGATCGTCTGCTTGTGCCAGTGTACTGTTGAACTGATTTGCAGAAGTAAGGACTGAACGCCAGTTCTTTTTGAAGAGCAGAGATAGTACTGCTTTACAGACGCGACTTTCATGGGGTGCGTCTTTTGGCAAATGAAAAACGCGACTGATCTTCCATAAAGCAGACGCGATGTTCAGCCGGGCTGGAAAGACGCGAACTTCTTAGAGAGATGCGACTTTTTGAATGCATTTATGGCGGTGATGACGGGGCATGTCCATCGAAGAGGCGCGGTCATCAGTTCATAAGAACTCAGATAGAACTAAGTCCTTTTGATGAGACGCAGCGTCAATCCATAGGGAGACGCGACGGCGTCAACTCGCAGAGAGAAACGCGGCTTTGAGTAACGCGAGTCTGTCCTGCCAATGAAGACGCGACTCGAGCGGACGCGAGGGACGCAGCCTTGTGTATTTTCCCCTTAATCTCAGAATGGACTAAGTCCTTTGCTGAGTCAAGTGCTTTCCCTTAAAATGGGCCCTGTTTGCTGAAGGGACGCGATTCTGAGTCACGCGGACTTTTCTTTGGAACGCAGGTGGACGTCATTCATTCTGAAAAAGGAGACGCGGGTTCCAGGACGCGGTTTTCCCATCTGCGTATCGATGTAACTTTCAGACGTTACATGCGGCCTGACATAAAGATTTTATGAGATCTTTGAACGTCAAGTCTTCACTGACGATTGAACGTCAAGTCTTCACTGACGATTGGGAAACCGGGTCATCCGTTGTTTCCCGAAGCAGTTGTCCACGCGTCGGTTCTTCATTGGACTTTGACAATCGTGCGGTCATTAAGGCCGACGGTTCCAATTGATGAACCATTAATGATGGTTACCAGGAGCGGCCTATAAATAGGGGCTCGCCTTCTTTAGCAGTCCCAATCTTAGACTATTTTCCCTTTTAAGAGAACGATTGCTCTGAGAACTTTCGCCTTCTTCAGAGTTTCTAACAGGGGTACTGTCTTCATCGATGAAGACGACTCCGGGGAAGAAGATGACCCAGAGCTTTCATGCTTCTGTTTGGTCTCTTCAGGACAAAGTGTCTCTCTGATCACCTTCCATGTCCATATTCTGATGCAGAGAGTTAAACTCTTGACAGACGCCTCTGCTGGTATGCCGTCCCGACTTGCCGTGATGTTTCTAGTCCACCCAAGTTTGCACTTTGGCATCATCATCATCTGGATTTCCTCATGAAGTCTGAGTTGGTGCATTCCTTCTGGAATTTGCGCCGCCGACTTAAACTTCCCTGGACGCGAGTACAAAAGTCTTTGGCACTTGGTGCTGACTTTGCTCATGAAGCTCGCGTTTTAAGGCCACTGATTTGGATGAATTCCAACTCGGGCTGAAGGTTTCAGACCCGAATTTTGCAACCCCTGTTCCCTCGACAGGGAGATGGCAATTTTCGGCGTCTGAGTCCTTTCGCGACTTGTGTTTTAGGCGCGGGCGCAAAATGAGACCGCGTTTGAATCCTGTGTGTGGCACAGTTTTGATTCGCGTCTGCTTCTGTTGACGCGGTATTTTGACTCACTGCGCGGGCTCATTCCCGCGTCTGAAGTCTTCGACAATAGCCGCGTCTGTCACTTAGTTTTCTTTGTTGAAGTATACTAAGTTTCAGATTTTCTAACCCCCTTGTTTATTCCTTGTAGGTAGGCTTGATTGTCCTTTTTCAAGTTCGCTGGGCCCCTGGAAGAATATTCCGGTCGGAACTCGTTCGATGTTCATCTACAAGAGAATATATTATGGTCCTCGTCGTCTACAAGGGAATATATTATGTCCCTGACGAGGACTTAACCCTCGCCAAGGTCTCATCAGATCCACTGCACCAGTCATGCCTGCTGGCAAGAGATGGTCAGGGTAAGTATGGCGGCGAGGAGGTTACGGTGGATACAGTGGCAGATAGGATCCTCTTCCTCTCCCACTCCAGAAGTGACATCAAGGACACTCCATGTTCATTGGATGGCCTTCTGGCGAAAGAGATGCTCATGAATGAAGGGTTGCATGGCTTTCTGCTGCCACCGGACCTCAAGAACACTATTGCTCTTAGCTTAGTCAGCTAGGGCTCTTTCGATGTTTACGTCATGCACCATAGTGCAACCGGGTCCAATTGTCGCCACAGTTTGGCACTTCTTCAGACATTGTGCACTTGGAATTAGATGCGGCTTCAAGGAGTGAGTACGGCCTCTGAGAGAGAGAGAGGGACTTCTTTGTACTCCTTAATTGTAACACTCAATCTTATTGTATAAGAGAGCGTTTTGTATCACTTTCGTATGCCTGGATATAAATAAAAGTGACACTTTTCTTTTTGCCTCTTTCATTGTCTTGAACTTTTTATCTTCAGTTAGACTCGTAGAAGCAAAGAATCTTTGACTTTATCAAAATTATGATGATAATCTTAATAAGTCAAACTTTGTAGGAAAAGATCCTATTTCAGGGACTCTCACAATACTGTCAGAGGTGTAATATTAACTTGACAGAGATGAAATAATTTTTGGTTGACCTGCCACTTTATAAGAGAAAGTGACAAGTAGAATTGGTACCCCCAGGGAGGGTGAACTTTTATCAAGTGTTTGGGATTAACTTGATTGAGCTCAGCTGGGGATTTGATGGAAACACTGTTGATGGTGTAGTATTAATCTAACAATGTTTTTAGGTAGACTTGTTATTCTGTTGAAGAGAATAACAAGTGAGATTAGACTCGTGGGGAATCTAGGAAAGTTTGTTACCGTTAGAGGTGTGATATTAACTTAACGGGTTGAAAGTGGTCTTGTTAGAAGTGTAATGTTAACTTGACAAGGATGTGAGTCAGAAGTGTGATATTAACTTAACTCAGAAGTGTCACTGTCATAGGTGTAATGTTTAACTTGACAGTGAAGGTAATGCTAGAGGTGTAATGTTGAACTTGGCATTGGTCATTTCGGCTTGTATAAGGAAGTCCGAGGGAAAGTCATGGCCATAGGTGTATTGTTTAACTTAGCAATGACTTGATGCTAGAGGTGTAATGTTAACTTAGCATCATCCATTTCAGCTTCGATATGGAAGTCTGAAGAAAAGTGACTGTCAGAGGTGTAATATTAAACCTGACAGAAACCTGATTACTGTTTAGAGGTGTGGTGTTAAACTTTAACAGTAATTTGTCAGAGGTGTAGTATTAACTTGACAAAGATTGACTCATGATAAGAGCAATTTGAGGACCTGTCATTCTATTGGTGAGAATTGACAAGTGAAAATTTGAAGTGCCAGAGGTATAGTGTTAACTTGGCAAATTTGAAAGTTTGATACTCCGTGTAGAGTTGACAAACAAAATTTGTACTCGACAAGGAATATTGAAAAGTTTCCATTACCAGAGGTATAGTGTTAACTTAGTAATGGTTGTATTTTGTAGACCTACCATTCTGTGGATGAGAATTGGTAAGAAATTTTGGAGGAAAGAGTGGAGCCAAGTCCACTTAGGATTTTTAGCAAACCCTCAGCTATCAACGGATTTGAGGTGCCTTTACCAACTACCGTTTGAGTTGGGCTAGCCATGCTATTCCCCTCAGCATGATGAGTTGTCGAAGACTTATGTTGGGCTTAGAAGCCAACATTTTCCTCTATCCTTAGCCGTCGGGGGCGTCGGATGTTATAATGAAGAAATTCTTCTTACTTTGATTAGAGGTGTACTTTTAACTTGATCAGCGGAAGAATACCATCTAAGGATAGTATTTCTTCAGGAACCTGCCATTGATCGGCATCATGAGTGTATCGCCATTTGAGGTTATGAGGCGATATGACCCATTTGAGTAGACTGACTCTACTACAAATGGTCCTTCCCATTTGGGTTGAAATTTTCCTTTTGTCTTGTGCGTCATTACCATGGGTCTTCTGACGGCTAAGACAAGATCGCCTTTCTTGAAAGTTCGCATTTTAACTTTCTTATTGAAGGCTCTGGTAATACGAGCTTGGTAGAGCTCGATTTGTTGTTAGGCCTGCAGACATTTATCATCTAAGGCCTCCAGTTCCTGGAGTCGCTGTCGATGCTTCTCCTCTGTTGTCATCTCCGCTGTCAAGGCGACGCGTAGAGATGGAATTTGGATTTCCAGTGGGAGCACGGCTTCACACCCGTATACCAAAGAAAATGGCGTAGCTTTAGTTGGGGTTCGCACAGTTGTGCGATAGGCCCATAAGTATTCACCTAGTTTGTCGTCCCAGTCCCGTTGACTTTTCGAGACGAACTTTTTGAGAAGCTTACCAATGGTCTTGTTGAAAGCTTCTGCGAGGCCATTAGCGGCAGGATAGTATGCCGTTAAGGACACACTCTGGATTCTGAACTTAGCGCAGAATCTCTGGAAAGCCTGGCTGATGAACTGAGGTCCATTGTCATGAACAATTCGCCGAGGTACACCGAAACGGTAAATAACGTGATGTTTCACGAACTTGATCACGTTCGACGATTTGACCTCCTTCAAAGGAATGGCCTCAGCCCACTTAGAGAAATAATCGGTTATTGTCAAAATGAACCGATGTCCTTTTGATGATGGTGGGCTGATAGGGCCAACCACATCCATCCCCCACATTTCAAATGGCCAGGTAGAGGTTGTAGAGTGGAGATACCCTGGTGCTTGATGGATGAAATCCCCATGCACTTGACAAGCGTGGCATCTTTTAGCATAGGTGACGGCGTCGGCAACCATCTTGGGCCAATAGTAACCCAATCTTTGGAGTCGATGTGCCAGTTTTGGGCCAGGTTGATGGGCTCCACACATACCGTCGTGGGCTTCTCTCAATACCTCTTGGGCTTCTTTTGGTGAGAGGCACCGGGGCAAGATCCCGTCATGCGATCGACGATACAATGTTCGCGTAATCGCATTATAATCGAATTTGGGGGCTTTCTTTCGAATGGCAGCCGCCTCTTTGGTGTCTTCAGGCAGAATGTCGTATAAGACGAAATCAATGTAGGGGAATCGCCAGTCTTTAAGCTCTGGACCGGTTGACAATTCCAGTGCTTCTTTGCCTTGACAATCTCCCTTTGACTCCTGATAGCCCTCGAGAGCATTTTTCGGGCAATACAGGTCGTAGCTGTAGACGAATATCTTCTCCATTGCTCCAGCTGGAAGAGATAAGGAGGCCGCGAGGGATGCGAGTGCATCCGCGTGCGCATTTTGCCTGCGCGGTACATGGTCGATGTAGAAGCTTGTAAACCCCTCGGCCATGCGGATAGTTGCGTTGTGGTAGGGTACTAGGTCCTCATGTCTGACTTCGTACTCCCCGCGAACTTTGCTGACGATGAGTTTAGAGTCGTCGTATGCCTCGAGATTTTTAACGCCAATCTCATCGGCGAATTGCATCCCAATCAAAAGAGCATTGTACTCCGCCACATTGTTGGAACAAGGCTCAGTTAATGAGACAGCTCGGGGAATCACATAACTTTGTGGGGATACGAGTACTACTCCTACCCCCGCTACTACGTGTCCCTTTGGGCTTGTTCTTGATGCACCGTCGAAGAAAAGTTGCCATACTTGACTTTCGAACGATGTCTGAGTCAGGCAGACTTCAGCAACTTCATCTGGGAGATCCTCGTAGACTTTGGCTGCCCTCGGATCTGGGTGCTTAGCTAGGAAATCCGCCACTGCTTGTCCCTTAATGGCCTTTTGTGATAAAAAGTGCATCTCATATTGGGAGAGCAATATGGCCCATTTTGCCAGCCGGCCGTTTAATGATGAAGGCTTAGTCATAAGTAACCTCAGGGGGTTGACTTTTGATATGACGTTTATAGTTTGGCCTACCAGATAGTGCCGCATTTTCTGAATAGCGAACACTAATGCCAAACATTCCTTCTCGATCGGGTTATACCGATGTTTGGCTCCGATCATTGTTCTACTCAGATAGTAGATTGCTTGCTCACGTCCGTGATCATCATTCTGAGCTAATAGAGCTCCCAAAGAATGATCCATTGCTCGAACGTATACCAGGAAAGGTTTTCCGGATATCGGAGCTGCAAGGACTGGTGGTTGGGTGAGGTATTGCTTGATTTCCTCGAACGCTTGTTGGCAAGCGTCATCCCAAATGAATGAGACATCCTTCTTCATTAACTTAGCGAAGGGTTGGCATCTTCCGGAGAGGTTTGAGATAAACCTGCGGATGTACGCCAATCGTCCCTGCAATCCCCTGAGTTCTTTGAGATTTCTCGGGGGTTGCATCTCCTGGATAGCGCGAACCTTTTCCGGGTCCAAGTGAATTCCGGTGGATGTTACAACAAATCCTAAGAATTTGCCACTGGCCACCCCCAGGAAGGACTTTGTGGGATTCATCTTCAATTGATGAGCCCGCATGATGTCGAAGACCACCTTCAGGTCCGCTATGTGATCACCTTTAGTGCGGCTTTTTACCGCGATGTCATCAATATAACATTCCACCGTTTTGCGTATTTGCTGATGGAAAATGGCGTTCATGGCCCTTTGGTATGTTGCCCCTGCATTTTTCAGTCCGAAGGGCATGACGGTGTAGCAATATACCCCTAGAGGTGTCCTGAAGGAGGTATGCTTTTCGTCATCAGGATACATTTTGATTTGATTGTATCCTGAGAATCCGTCCATGAAGGACATTCGTTCGAATCCACAAGTATTGTCAATCATGACATCTGTGATCGGCAATGGGAATTCGTCCTTGGGGCAGGCCTCGTTTAGATCGCGGAAGTCGATGCAGATCCGGATCTTCCCGTTCTTCTTGGCGACGGGGACGATGTTGGCTACCCAGTCGGGATGTTGTTCTTCCCTGATGAAGCCAGAATCAATAAGTTTTCTGACTTCTGATTGAATTGCCTCTATTATTTCTGGACGAAACCGTCGCTGCTGTTGTTTGACAGGCTTTACGTCCGGATTGATGTTGAGGCGGTGCATAGCCACCTGAGGATCGAGTCCTGGCATGTCCTCATAATTCCAGGCGAAGACGTCTATATACTCTTGTACAAGAGATATTAGATCTTTTTTCTCCGAAGGTGACAGGCCGTCACTTATGAAGATGGGCTTAGGGTTAGCCTCATCTCCTAGGTTGATCTGAACAACCTTGTCTTCTGTGGGTGGCTCGCGCTGTTCAAAGCGAGTGTCCCAAAGAGCATTTAAATGTTTGATCCAAGGATCTGTATCATATTGGATCATTTCTTCATTTCCATCTTCCAGGTGGCTTGTCGAAACCATGTTCACTGAAAGTTCCTTGAAGATGTTGCCGACACTGACATCTGACTCCCAAGATGATGTGTCTGAAGAGTAATCGTTGCTCGACGATTCTTGAGAATCAGAGGCTGATGGGACCGGTGTTGATACATAGCCCAACCCCCGTCGCGTCCGATGATAATAATCGGGGGCCTTTCCTTTCGGCACAAAGGATCGAAGCAGCGTCCTCCTTCCTTTGCCGAAGTTCAACCCGGGTCTGTTGGTCAGGTCGTACCCCATGCATCTCATCATTTTGAGTGCTTTTGGTTCATAATGACCGAACTGAGGGGATTCCTCCTCGCCTTCCGATTCTTCGCGGGGCGTTGGTTCAGACGAGATTCGCCCAAAAAGAATTGGTTTTTGGCCTTTCCGTCTTGCTGGAACCATAAATATAGATTCTTGCGCATTACCATTATCTTGGTATGTCTCGAAGGATGACTTCACTGGTACATGCAACGATGTCAAAGCATCTATTGCCGACCAGGGGTCATCGTCTACTTCGGTGCTAGTGTCTGATGGTACTGAATCAGAAGCAAACACAGAAAAATACGCAAAATCTAAATCTTCATTAATATACCAACCGCCTACATCGTCGGTGGTATTATCAACATCGAGCTTATTAGTGCTCTTTACAAGTGGTTCTAACTCCCACAGGCACTCTTCTTTCTCGGGCTCGGTGTCAGCTTCGTTACCAGAGTCTGGCTCCTCTGGTCGCGGGACTTCATCCGTCTCCACCGGATCTTGGTACAGCAAAGAGTCGGTGAAATAATTCTCGACCCCTTTGAACGGATACCTTTCGGCAATCAACATCTGCACCTTTCCACTCCCGTCAATGTATTTCATGACTTGGTGGAGAGTGGAGGGAACGATGGAGTTGCGGTGAATCCACGGTCGTCCCAGCAATAAATTGTAGGAAGTGTCGGCGTCGATGACGTAGCATGTCACTTCCGACTTGAGGCTTCTAATCTGGCATTTGAGCTTGATTTTTCCCATCGGACGGGTCTGGTTGGCATTGAACCCATAAATAGTTGTCTGAGTAGGGCTCAAACGGTGAGTGGGAATCCCAAGATGTTGCATGACTCTGCGAGGCATGATGCTCAATGCAGACCCGGGATCTACCTGGATGCGATTCACCTCGGATGATCCAATATACCCTATGAAGTACAGGGGTCGATCATGCTTCCCTTTAACCTGCATATCCTCTGCCGTGAAGGTGATGCAGGGGGCATTCTGGGAGGTGTGGAGGCAATCTTCTACATCCTCCTCCTTCGGCACCTGGGTCATGAAGACCTCGACATTTGCCAGAGCTTCTTGTAGAGCTTCTCTGGTCGACTTTGATAGTCTAAGAAGTTCATACAAGGTAATGCGTGCCGGGATGTTGGCTAGTTGAGCCAGGACATCAAAGCGGTAAGGTGTCATGGATCCTTCCGCCATACCTTTCGAAAGAACTCGAGAAAATCGAGTTTCTTTCTGTTTCTCCACAGGTTGTCTTGTGGAGGGCTTGGTTAGTTCTGCAGCTGGTTGTGGAGGGACTACCGCCATCTCACCATACTGCTTCAAGTACGGCTGTCCCGAACGGGTTCCCGCCATCGGTTGGTTGGGCTCTGCGGCCAAGACTATTGTTTTCTCCTCTGAGTCGGTTAACGAGGGAACATCAGTCTCGGCTTCTCGAGAGGAGGCTCCCACCACATTGCAGGATGAGGCCTTTGCCTTGCCTTTGGATTTCCTGTTGGTCACAGTAGTCCATTGCTGTTCATTGACAAGGTCAGGGTGGACCCACTGTAGGTGCCCGGAAGGAGATTTAGGGGAGAAAGATCGGGGTGTAAAATATTTCCTTGAATCAGTTGAAACAATTACAACCAGACTTTCCTTTCTTTCCGGTTACAAGGGAGGGAGGATGTTGAATCTTGAATCCCCCCTTTGTTTAATGCTGGGTTCTTCGTGTGGCGGTGGAGAGTGAATCTTGTTCTCCGTTGACCGGATGACTGTTTGGACCGTCGGGGATCTTCTCTTCGGTCGGTAGAGAGAGTAACTCAGCTCCGTCTACCAAAACTCTAGAAGAGGAGGTAGGCAAAGAGCAGCTAGTACTCAGTAAGCTCGCTGAAGAGTCTTTTCTCTCTCTCTGTTGATGATCTCCTTTTTTTCTTCTCCAAAATCCTCCCTTGCCCGATAATTGTCGTCCTCGTCTTCAATAGTGACGGGACTATTTATATGGTTTTTAGGGGGTGATCGTGCCCCCCTGAAAATGCTCCACAATGAGGGGCCACTACCCGCTACATGCGCGGTGATTGGCCCCGCAATCCAGGTAATTGCAACTGAGACGCGGGTGTCGAGCCAACGCGCCTTGTTGCTGAGACGCGGGCTTCGGGCCGACGCGCCTTGACGCTGAGACGCGAGCTTCGGGCCGACGCGCCTTGATGCTGAGACGCGGGCGTTGAGCCAACGCGCCTTGATGCGGAGACGCGGGCTTCGGGCCGACGCGCCTTGATGCTGAGACGCGGGCGTTGAGCCAACGCGCCTTGATGCGGAGACGCGGGCTTCGGGCCGACGCGCCTTGATGCTGAGACGCGGGCGTTGAGCCACGCGCCTTGATGCTGAGACGCGGGCGTTGAGCCAACGCGCCTTGATCTTGAATCTCTGCGTTTTGGTGGCTTGTCTTTGTGATTT
This sequence comes from Agave tequilana, assembly GCA_038442645.1. NCBI lineage: Eukaryota > Viridiplantae > Streptophyta > Magnoliopsida > Asparagales > Asparagaceae > Agave > Agave tequilana. The sequence continues at coordinate 48,196 of JAVJIF010034481.1, forward strand.
TTAGACAGCCTACAGAACCCCCTCCAAAGTTTTCGACATTCCGCAGTTAACTGGGACGGATTTCGAAATACTTTGGACTCTAGCTGAGTTCGCCTTCATGACTAGACTGTTGATGCTCTGGGTTTAATCTTATCTGGAGTTGGTCTTCGTCGCCTATGAGAGAATATATTATGGTCCTCGTCACCTATGAGAGAATATATTATGTCTCTGACGAGGACCCAACCCTCGCCAAGGTCTCTTCAGATCTCCTGTACCAAACATGCCTGATGGCAAGAGATGGTCAGGGTATGCATGACGGCGATGAGAGTCCGGCGGTTGTGGGGGCGGATAAGATCCTCTTCCTCTCCCACTCCAGAAGTGACATCGAGGACATTCCGTTAGATGGCCTGCTTGGGAAAGGGATGGTGATGAATGAAGGGTTGCAGGACTTTCTGCTGCCACCGGACCTCAAGAACACCATTGCTCTTAGCTTAGTCAGCTAGGGCGCTTTCAGAGTTTGGCGTTGTTGCCATGGTGCAACCGACTCCAATTGTCGTCACAGTCGGGCACTTTCCCGGACATCATGTATTTGGAATCAGATGCGGCTTCAAGGAGTGAGTACGGCCTCTAAGAGAGAGAGGGACTTCTTTGCACTCCTTAATTGTAACACTCAATCTTATTGTATAAGAGAGCGTTTTGTATCACTTTCATATGCTTGAATATCAATAAAAGTGACACTTTTCTTTTTGCCTCTTTCTGTTGTCTTGAATCTTTTGTTTTAGAAGCAAAAGAATGATTTTGGTGGACCCGCCACTTTATAAAAGAAAGTGACAGGGGGAATGCGTACTCCTAGAGAAGGTGAACTTTTGTCAAGTGTCTGGGATTGACTTGATTCAAGGTCAGCTGGGGAATTTGATAAAACATTGTCAGTGGTGTAATGTTAACCTAACAATGTCTTTAGGTGGACCTGTTATTCTGTTGAAGAGAATAACAAGTGAAACTAGACCCGCGAGGAATCTAGTGAAGCTTTTACCGTTAGAGGTGTGATATTAACTTAACGGGTTGGAGATAGTCTTGTCAGAAGTGTGGTGTTAACTCGACAAGGATGTGAGTCAGAGGTGTGATATTAACTTAACTCAGAATGTCACTGTCATAGGTGTAATGTTTAACGTAACAGTGAGGTAATGCTAGAGGTGTGATGTTGAACTTAGCATTGGTCATCTCAACTTAGACGAGGAAGTCGAGGAACGGTCATGGCCATAGGTGTATTGTTGAACTTAGCGATGACTCGGATGCTAGAGGTGTAGTGTTAACTTGGCATCATTCATCTCGGCTTGAACAAGGAAGTCGAGGAAAGGTCATGGCCATAGGTGTATTGTTGAACTTAGCGATGACTCAGATGCTAGAGGTGTATTGTTAACTTGGCATCATGCATTTCAGCTTCGATATGGAAGACTGAAGAAAAGTGACTGTCAGAGGTGTAATATTAAACCTGGCAGAAACTTGAAGTGCTGCTTAGAGGTATAATGTTAACTTAAACAGCGGTTTTGTCAGAGGTGTGATATTAACTTGACAAGAATTGGCTTGAGCCAAAAACGGTTTGAGGACCTGTCATTCTATGGATGAGAATTGACAAGTGAGATTTGAAGTGCCAGAGGTGTAGTGTTAACTTGGCAAAATGTAGAGTTGACAAGCAAGATTTGTACTCTACAAGGGGTATCTCATTACCAGAGGTATGGTGTTAACTTGGCAATGATTGTTTTTTTTTTTTTGTGGTCTTACCATTCTGTGGATGAGAATTGGTAAGGGATTTTGGAGGAAAGAGTGGAATCAAGTCCACTTAGGATTTTTAGCAAACCCTCAGCTATCAACGGGTTTGAGGTGCCTTTACCAACTACCGTTTGAGTTGGGCTAGCCATGCTGTTCCCCTCAGCATGATGAGTTGTCGAGGACTTATGTTGGGCTTAAAAGCCAACATTTTCCTCTATCCTTAGCCGTCGGAGGCGCCGGATCAAATGGGAACGTGTCCCTTAGGATTTTTAGCAAATCCTCAGCTGTCAACGGGTTTGACATGCCTTTACCAACTACCGTTTGAGCTGGGCTAGTCATGCTATTCCCCTCAGCATGATGAGTTGTCGAGGATTTATGTCGGGCTTAAAGGCCGACATTTTCCTCTATCCTTAGCCGTCGAGGGCGTCGGATGTTTGATCAGAGGTGTACTTTTAACTTGATCGGAGGAAGAGTACTATTAAGGATAGTACTTCTTCAAGAATTTGCCATTGATCGGCATCATGAGTGTATCGCCATTTGAAGTTATGAGGCGATATGACCCATTTGAGTAGACTGACTCTACTACAAATGGTCCTTCCCATTTGGGTTGAAATTTTCCTTTTGTCTTGTGCGTCATGACCATGGGTCTTCGGACGGCTAAGACAAGGTCGCCTTTCTTGAAAGTTCGCGCTTTGACTTTCTTGTTGAAGGCTCTGGTGATTCGAGCTTGATAGAGCTCGATTTGCTGTTGGGCCTGCAAACGCTTGTCGTCTAAGGCTTCCAACTCCTGAAGTCGCTGCTGATGCTTCTCCTCAGTTGTCATCTCCGCTGTCAAGGCGACGCGTAGAGATGGAATTTGGATTTCCAGTGGAAGGACGGCTTCGCATCCGTATACCAAGGAAAATGGCGTGGCTTTAGTTGGGGTTCGCACCGTTGTGCGGTAGGCCCATAAGCATTCACCCAGCTTGTCGTCCCAGTCCCGTTGACTTTTCGAGACAAATTTCTTGAGAAGCTTGCCAATAGTCTTGTTGAAGGCTTCTGCAAGACCGTTAGCAGCAGGATAGTATGCCGTTGAGGACACACTCTGGATTCTGAACTTCGCGCAGAATCTCTGGAAAGCCTGGCTGATGAACTGGGGTCCATTGTCATGGATGATACGCCGAGGCACACCGAAGCGGTAAATAACGTGATGTTTCACGAACTTGATCACGTTAGAAGATTTTACCTCTTTCAAAGGGATAGCTTCGGCCCACTTTGAGAAGTAATCGGTTATCGCTAGAATGAACCGATGTCCTTTCGATGATGGTGGGCTGATAGGGCCAACCACGTCCATCCCCCACATTTCAAACGGCCAGGTAGAGGCCGTAGAGTGGAGATAGCCTGGCGCTTGATGGATAAAGTCGCCATGCACTTGGCAGGCGTGACATTTCTTGGCATAAGTGACGGCATCGGCGATCATTTTTGGCCAATAGTAACCCAACCTTTGGAGTCGATGTGCCAATTTTGGGCCAGGTTGATGAGCTCCACAAGTACCATCGTGGGTTTCTTTCAATACTCCTTGGGCTTCTTTTGATGAGAGGCATCGGAGCAGGATCCCGTCATGCGATCGATGATACAATGTTCGCGAAATCGCATTATAGTAGAATTTGGGGCTTTCCTTCGGATGGCAGCCGCCTCCCTGGCGTCTTCAGGGAAGATGCCGTATAAGACAAAATCAATGTAGGGGAATCGCCAGTCTCTAGGCTCTAGACCGGTTGACACTTCAAGTGTTTCCTTGTCGTGATGATCTCCCGTTGACCCTGGGCAGTCTCCGAGTGAAATTTTTGGACAGTACAGGTCGTGGCTATAGACGAATACTTTCTCCATTGCTCCAGCTGGAAGGGCTAAGGAGGCAGCAAGGGATGCAAGTGCATCTGCATGCGCATTTTGCCTGCGTGGTACATGGTCGATGTAGAAGTTTGAAAACCTCTCGGCCATGTGGATTGTCGCATTGTAATAGGGTACTAGATCTTCATGTCTGACCTCATACTCTCCGCGAACTTGGCTGACGATGAGTTTAGAATCACCGTACGCCTCGAGATTTTTAACGCCAATCTCATCGGCGAATTGCATCCCAATCAAAAGAGCGTTGTATTCCGCCACATTGTTGGAGCAGGGCTCGGTTAACGAGATAGCTCGGGGAATCACATAATTTTGTGGGGAGACGAGTACTACTCCCACCCCCGCTACTGAGTGTCCCTTTGGGCTTGTTCTTGATGCTCCATCGAAGAAAAGTTGCCACACTTGCCCTTCGAACAAAGTCTGAGTCAGGCAGACTTCGGCGACCTCGTCTGGGAGATCCTCATAGAGTTTGGCTGCCCTTGGATCTGGGTGCTCAGCTAGGAAGTCCGCCACCGCTTGTCCTTTAATGGCCTTCTGGGGTAAAAAGTGCATCTCATATTGGGATAACAATATAGCCCATTTTGCCAGCCGGCCATTCAACGAGGAAGGCTTTGTCATGAGTAACCTCAGAGGGTTGACCTTTGATATGACATTTATAGTTTGGCCTACTAGATAGTGTCGCATTTTCTGAATAGCGAACACCAGCGCCAAACATTCCTTCTCAATCGGGTTGTACCGATGTTCGGCTCCGATCATTGTTCTACTTAGGTAGTAGATTGCTTGTTCTCGTCCTTGTTCATCATTCTGAGCTAGTAGAGCTCCCAGGGAATGATCCATTGCTCGAACATATACCAAGAAAGGCTTTCCGGACACCGGAGCTGCAAGAACTGGTGGTTGGGTGAGGTAGTGTTTAATCTCCTCAAATGCTTTTTGACAAGCGTCGTCCCAAATGAATGAAACACCCTTTTTCATCAGCTTGACGAAGGGTTGGCATCTCCCGAAAAGGTTTGATATGAACCTGCGGATGTACGCCAATCGTCCTTGTAATCTCCTGAGCTCCTTGAGGCTTCTGGGGGGTTGCATCTCTTGGATAGCGCGGACTTTCTCCGGATCCAAATGGATTCCTGTGGAAGTCACAACAAATCCTAGGAATTTGCCACTGGCTACCCCCAGGAAGGACTTGGTGGGGTTCATCTTCAATTGATGAGCCCGCATGATGTCGAAGACCACCTTCAGGTCTGCTATGTGATCACCTTTAGTGCGACTTTTCACCGCGATGTCATCGACATAACATTCCACCGTTTTGCGTATCTGCTGATGGAAAATGACGTTCATGGCCCTTTGGTATGTTGCCCCTGCATTTTTCAGTCCAAAAGGCATGACAGTATAGCAATATACCCCTAGAGGAGTCCTGAAGGAGGTATGCTTTTCGTCATCGGGATACATCTTGATTTGATTGTATCCTGAGAACCCGTCCATAAAGGACATTCGCTCGAATCCACAAGTATTGTCAATCATGACATCTGTGATTGGCAATGGGAATTCGTCTTTGGGGCAGGCCTCGTTTAGATCACGGAAGTCGATGCAGATCCGGATCTTCCCATTCTTCTTGGTGACGGGGACGATGTTGGCTACCCAGTCGGGATGCTGTTCCTCCAGATGAAGCCAGAATCAATAAGCTTTCTGACTTCTGATTGAATTGCCTCCATTATCTCTGGACGGAACCGTCGCTGCTGTTGTTTAACAGGCTTCATGTCCGGATTGATGTTGAGGCGATGCATAGCCACTTGAGGATCAAGTCCAGGCATGTCCTCATAATTCCAGGCGAAGACGTCTATATACTCTTGTACAAGAGATATTAGATCCTCCTTTCCGAAGGTGACAGGCCGTCACTTATGAAAATGGGCTTGGGGTTGGCCTCATCTCCTAGGTTGATTTGAACAACCTTATCTTCTGTGGGTGGCTCACGCTGTTCAAAGCGGATATCCCAAAGAGCATTCAAATATTTGTGTAATACCCCGTTCCCGGAATACGTACTTAGTTGCGTATTCAGATTTTCGGTCGTATTTTTTCGATTTGTTTCCTGTATTTATTCTGTATTATGAATTCCTTATATGATCGTTTTATCTTGGATTTGGATTCGTGGATTCGGAGTCAGCCCTAGTCTGAACCGAAGGCCCGATCCTAGAGTATTGCTCGATTTAGACATTCTGATAATTAGAATTGACCGATTTCAATTTCAAATATTATTTTCCAATATATTAGATTTTCTGTGATTTTCTGGATTTTTCTTGAATTAAATTGAATTTCTTCAAAACCGGTGTCGGCCAGTGCCGCTGACCGATTCCTGAATTTTTAATTCTCAAACAGTTTGGAATTTCATGATGGTCCTTTAGGCATTATTCCTTAAAATCATATTTTCTACCTAAATACTTTTTCTGAGGATTTTATGAATTTATGAAAATTCCATCGGAGTCGGTAGATAACTGGTTCCGGGATTTTTAGTTTCAAAACTATAAAGTATTTCTTAAAACGGATTTCACTATGATACTTAATATAATATTCTTGATTTTTGATAATTATTTCGGGTCGTTCCGAGATACTTGAATTTCGGACGATTCCGGTATTTTCCCGAAAGATTTCTGCATCCACGACTCAGTTCCGGGAATCCGCCACTTCCATTATTTCCACTTTTACTTCCAAGGAAATATCTTTCCTTATTCCAATTTCTTTTCCTTTTTCCTTTCCTTCATTTCTTTCCTTCCTTCGCAATCCACAAGAATTCCCATTTTTCAAAATTCCAACAATTCCAAATTCCTTTTTCTTCTTCCACCAACTCCCACCTACCCCCATTAAATGCATCTCTCTCTCTCTTCCATGGCCGGCCAAGTGGCCAAGTGAGGGACACCTCACCCTCCTCCTATTTACACAAAACCCCCTCTCTTTTCATTATTTGCATCTCCTTCATAAAATCTAAAACCTATATAAACTTTCCCTTACATTTCTTTTCCTTTTTCTTTCTTTTCTCTTCTCATTTCTTTCTTCTTCTTCCTCTTCTCCAAGAGAGCCAGCCGACCCTCACCGCCGGCCAGCCATCTCGTCGCCGGCGAGGACCCCTCCCAACTCCGGCCAAGCTCCACCTCCTCCAACACCAACAACAACAACTCCTCCATCTCCTTCTTCCTCAAGGATCATCACCATCTCTACCTTTCCTCTTCTTCTTCATCATCAACCACCACCACTCCTTTTGGTAAGTAATTTCCCTCACCAAGACTTGTACAACTCTTAGTCTACTTATGTTTGCATATTCTTGTTGATTTGTGTCTTCAATTCTTGTTATTTAGCCATCAAACCCAACCCTAGAAAATCTGTTCTGTTTGCTGTTTTCCCACGATTAGTCGACTAGACCTAGACATTAGTCGACTAACTATTCTGTCCTGTGAAACACAATTCTAGGAAACACAGTATTAGTCGACTTACCTTAGTTCCCAGTCGACTAGAGACCCCTAGTCGACTACCCTTTTTACCTTAGTCGACTTACCTTTTCCTGAACCAAAACCTTAACTCTCTGTATCACAGATTTAGTCGACCTAACATAACTGTCAGTCGACTTGACGTGTCTGTTAGTCGACTACCCCATTTTCTTAGTCGACTAACCCTTCTATCAGTCGACTACTCTTCCAACCCAGTCGACTAATTATTGGCTGTCTGTTATAGTTGCTTATCTTCTTAACTTTGGATCTTATACTTGGTTCATGTATTTGTATCTTGTACTTCATGACTCGTTACTTGATATGTATTACTTGACTTGTCACTTGACAAACATCATCTTCCCTTCCCTCTTTCTCTCTCCCCTTCTCTCTACATGTTTATATCAGGTTTGTGGCGCATCCCGAGCTTCCGTGGATATTGGATCTTTCGGCATATTGGTGATTTAGGCGAGTAGTCTCGCTCTTCTCTATTTGAGTTTCCCGTTTCATCGGTCGATAAGTATTTCGCTTCTTATTTTCATATTCATGTATTGCACTACATTGCTTGTATTATGGTAGCTTCATCTTGTGCTCGTACCATGCTTATGATATTCTTACTCCTTTGTCGTATACCATGCGTGGCAGACCCTTCGTGGTCGTTGAACACTAAGTTGCTTCTATGTTTCTACTTGCCATGTCAGACTTGTTAGTTTCATGCTTCCGTTTACACATGTATATCACCTGACTTGCTAGACCCTCTTGTTATGTTATGACTTACCCGGACTATCACCAATCTCTTGTTATGCTTGGTTGTTTGTTAAATATCATCACCCTGTCATGCTATCACTTGACACCCAGCATGATATACTTGACTTGTGATTATCACCTTTACGGGAACTTTACTTTATTATCCTGTATCATGATCAGTGACTTGTATTCCTGCTTTATATGCAGTGACCTGACTATATAGTACTTATGTACTCCTGATTTCCTGATCATGTCCATTTCCTGTTATTCCCGTAAAGTGATGATTAAACTAATGAATCCTAAAAAGTACCAACTTGTATTGGGTCGGGGGAAACATGCGGATATCGATATGTGTTCGTGTTTACAGTGGTATTAGGAATGTTGTGCAACTAAAATGTTTCCGGTCTGACCTGAGGGCCACCAGGGGACCGAGGGGAGAGCTGGCTCCCTACACCCCAGTTTTAACGGGCATACATAAGTCCCTCCTCCTGGATAAGCCTTGCGGCTGGCTTCCGTTTCCATGCAACGGAACATACTGTGACCGTGGTCCCGGGCATGTACGGGACCCACTGTAAATATAGTTCGTTGATACCCCCGCTGTTTCCAATAACCACCTCGACTTGCTTATATATGGATGTATGTGGGTTGGCTGTACACCAGGTCACATACCGAGATATATGGGTAAGACGAGTAATAATAAAGTGTTATAATAATCGGCTCTTTAAGTTGTAAGTAGAGGTATGTGGAATGGGACGCATACTAAAGCCTGCAACTTAAACGGCTATGAATCTGTGATGTGCCTTACCATATTTGCTGTAATGGTTTTATTCGGATTTCCTGTTTTATGATTATTATGCCATACCTGTTCATGTCTGCCTTAACCTATCTGCCTCCTGAGTATTTCCTACTTGATATCATTTCTTATATACTTCATTTGTGTTCTAACCCTCCTGTCTTCTGTACTTGACACTTGTGCTCCTCCTGACTCGCCACCTGGCATCCATATTCCTACTCGCCTGGGGAGTTTCACTGACTCCCCTGGATTCTCATGTCCAGGTCATAGAGCTTGGAGCGTGTAGATTCTCCCCCTTGCGGATCAGAGTAGCGCAGCGGTAGCGTGGACCCCAGTTGACCTTTCAGAGCTCCATCCTTCCAGGCCCCCTGTGAGCCTCTCGAGTTTCCTTTTAGCAAACTCGTGAGTGCCCTTTTCTATTCATACTTGTACATTTCCTTGTATTCCTGCTGTTCATATATGTATATCTTTTGTACTCTCGCATTTGCGCATATCTGTGATGTATTATTATTGTAATATTCATCACCTCTGGTGATAACTTTGTAATTGTATATATATGTGTTGGAATGTATAATGCACCATTTGCTTCCGTACTCTGATTCTTGTCTGTACTGATGCTTAGCGTATATACGGGAGGGTAGTTCTGACCTACGTATATACGTCGCAGTGACGTCCCCGTATCGGCCGGGATCGGGGCGTTACAGGATGGTATCAGAGCATTAGGTCAACTTAGGCTCATCAGAGCTTAGGTCAGCTTAAACTCTAACTTCCTCAGTACGTCCAGAGGGCAAATTAATGGTAATGAAATTTGCAACTGGAATACTTGAGTCTTGGTTATACATTCCAACTACAAGTGCAGAGTTATCTACTTCTTGACTATCTTTTCTTTGATTCTTAATTCCTCCTATCCTTTCCCTGTTTTGGTTTTATGAAGCCCTTATACCAACATTAAGATATGATAGACTAGGAAGGTAGTGGCTGGTTCTGCATGAAGCTATTATGTGATCTCTTCGGCCAACTCTATGAAGCTTGGTATTCTCCAGATCGATCTTGATCTGGCTATCTTTCAGAAGACAGCAGTCGGAAATTCTCTACGGATATTCTACATTCTCTACTATATCGTTCAGAGTGATTGACGCCTGGTATTCGGGATTCTTAATTATCGGCCTTCTTTATTATTATGCTCAGGACTATCAGGGTTTTCTTTATCTTCGGTATTCTGGCTCATTTATTGCACAGCCACGACATCAGCAGTATTATTCAGCATTATTCGAAGATTTATACAGCCGGAAGTGCGGAGGATGATTATTGTTCAGTCGACTTGAGAGCCCTACCTCTAGTGCTTCATATCTTAATTGGTATAGATTCCACCGCTGTCCCCTTGTATTCAATTTACCCCTTAACGAAATTGCGAGGACGCAATTTTTGTAAGGTGGGTGGATTGTAATACCCCGTTCCCGGAATACGTACTTAGTTGCGTATTCAGATTTTCGGTCGTATTTTTTCGATTTGTTTCCTGTATTTATTCTGTATTATGAATTCCTTATATGATCGTTTTATCTTGGATTTGGATTCGTGGATTCGGAGTCAGCCCTAGTCTGAACCGAAGGCCCGATCCTAGAGTATTGCTCGATTTAGACATTCTGATAATTAGAATTGACCGATTTCAGTTTCAAATATTATTTTCCAATATATTAGATTTTCTGTGATTTTCTGGATTTTTCTTGAATTAAATTGAATTTCTTCAAAACCGGTGTCGGCCAGTGCCGCTGACCGATTCCTGGATTTTTAATTCTCAAACAGTTTGAAATTTCATGATGGTCCTTTAGGCATTATTCCTTAAAATCATATTTTCTACCTAAATACTTTTTCTGAGGATTTTATGAATTTATGAAAATTCCATCGGAGTCGGTAGATAACTGGTTCCGGGATTTTTAGTTTCAAAACTATAAAGTATTTCTTAAAACGGATTTCACTATGATACTTAATATAATATTCTTGATTTTTTATAATTATTTCGGGTCGTTCTGAGATACTTGAATTTCGGACGATTCCGGTATTTTCCCGAAAGATTTCTGCATCCACGACTCAGTTCCGGGAATCCGCCACTTCCATTATTTCCACTTTTACTTCCAAGGGAATATCTTTCCTTATTCCAATTTCTTTTCCTTTTTCCTTTTCCTTCATTTCTTTCCTTCCTTCGCAATCCACAAGAATTCCCATTTCCAAAATTCCAACAATTCCAAATTCCTTTTTCTTCTTCCACCAACTCCCACCTACCCCCATTAAATGCATCTCTCTCTCTCTTCCATGGCCGGCCAAGTGGCCAAGTGAGGGACACCTCACCCTCCCCCTATTTACACAAAACCCCCTCTCTTTTCATTATTTGCATCTCCTTCATAAAATCTAAAACCTATATAAACTTTCCCTTACATTTCTTTTCCTTTTTCTTTCTTTTCTCTTCTCATTTCTTTCTTCTTCTTCCTCTTCTCCAAGAGAGCCAGCCGACCCTCACCGCCGGCCAGCCATCTCGTCGCCGGCGAGGACCCCTCCCAACTCCGGCCAAGCTCCACCTCCTCCAACACCAACAACAACTCCTCCATCTCCTTCTTCCTCAAGGATCATCACCATCTCTACCTTTCCTCTTCTTCTTCATCATCAATCACCACCACTCCTTTTGGTAAGTAATTTCCCTCACCAAGACTTGTACAACTCTTAGTCTACTTATGTTTGCATATTCTTGTTGATTTGTGTCTTCAATTCTTGTTATTTAGCCATCAAACCCAACCCTAGAAAATCTGTTCTGTTTGCTGTTTTCTCACGATTAGTCGACTAGACCTAGACATTAGTCGACTAACTTATTCTGTCCTGTGAAACACAATTCTAGGAAACACAGTATTAGTCGACTTACCTTAGTTCCCAGTCGACTAGAGACCCCTAGTCGACTACCCTTTTTACCTTAGTCGACTTACCTTTTCCTGAACCAAAACCTTAACTCTCTGTATCACAGATTTAGTCGACCTAACATAACTGTCAGTCGACTTGACGTGTCTGTTAGTCGACTACCCCATTTTCTTAGTCGACTAACCCTTCTATCAGTCGACTACTCTTCCAACCCAGTTGACTAATTATTGGCTGTCTGTTATAGTTGCTTATCTTCTTAACTTTGGATCTTATACTTGGTTCATGTATTTGTATCTTGTACTTCATGACTCGTTACTTGATATGTATTACTTGACTTGTCACTTGACAAACATCATCTTCCCTTCCCTCTTTCTCTCTCCCCTTCTCTCTACATATTTATATCAGGTTTGTGGCGCATCCCGAGCTTCCGTGGATATTGGATCTTTCGGCATATTGGTGATTTAGGCGAGTAGTCTCGCTCTTCTCTATTTGAGTTTCCCGTTTCATCGGTCGATAAGTATTTCGCTTCTTATTTCATATTCATGTATTGCACTACATTGCTTGTATTATGGTAGCTTCATCTTGTGCTTGTACCATGCTTATGATATTCTTACTCCTTTGTCGTATACCATGCGTGGCAGACCCTTCGTGGTCGTTGAACACTAAGTTGCTTCTATGTTTCTACTTGCCATGTCAGACTTGTTAGTTTCATGCTTCCGTTTAACACATGTATATCACCTGACTTGCTAGACCCTCTTGTTATGTTATGACTTACCCGGACTATCACCAATCTCTTGTTATGCTTGGTTGTTTGTTAAATATCATCACCCTGTCATGCTATCACTTGACACCCAGCATGATATACTTGACTTGTGATTATCACCTTTACGGGAACTTTACTTTATTATCCTGTATCATGATCAGTGACTTGTATTCCTGCTTTATATGCAGTGACCTGACTATATAGTACTTATGTACTCCTGATTTCCTGATCATGTCCATTTCCTGTTATTCCCGTAAAGTGATGATTAAACTAATGAATCCTAAAAAGTACCAACTTGTATTGGGTCAGGGGAAACATGCGGATATCGATATGTGTTCGTGTTTACAGTGGTATTAGGAATGTTGTGCAACTAAAATGTTTCCGGTCTGACCTGAGGGCCACCAGGGGACCGAGGGGAGAGCTGGCTCCCTACACCCCAGTTTTAACGGGCATACATAAGTCCCTCCTCCTGGATAAGCCTTGCGGCTGGCTTCCGTTTCCATGCAACGGAACATACTGTGACCGTGGTCCCGGGCATGTACGGGACCCACTGTAAATATAGTTCGTTGATACCCCCGCTGTTTCCAATAACCACCTCGACTTGCTTATATATGGATGTATGTGGGTTGGCTGTACACCAGGTCACATACCGATATATGGGTAAGACGAGTAATAATAAAGTGTTATAATAATCGGCTCTTTAAGTTGTAAGTAGAGGTATGTGGAATGGGACGCATACTAAAGCCTGCAACTTAAACGGCTATGAATCTGTGATGTGCCTTACCATATTTGCTGTAATGGTTTTATTCGGATTTCCTGTTTTATGATTATTATGCCATACCTGTTCATGTCTGCCTTAACCTATCTGCCTCCTGAGTATTTCCTACTTGATATCATTTCTTATATACTTCATTTGTGTTCTAACCCTCCTGTCTTCTGTACTTGACACTTGTGCTCCTCCTGACTCGCCACCTGGCATCCATATTCCTACTCGCCTGGGGAGTTTCACTGACTCCCCTGGATTCTCATGTCCAGGTCATAAAGCTTGGAGCGTGTAGATTCTCCCCCTTGCGGATCAGAGTAGCGCAGCGGTAGCGTGGACCCCAGTTGACCTTTCAGAGCTCCATCCTTCCAGGCCCCCTGTGAGCCTCTCGAGTTTCCTTTTAGCAAACTCGTGAGTGCCCTTTTCTATTCATACTTGTACATTTCCTTGTATTCCTGCTGTTCATATATGTATATCTTTTGTACTCTCGCATTTGCGCATATCTGTGATGTATTATTATTGTAATATTCATCACCTCTGGTGATAACTTGTAATTGTATATATATGTGTTGGAATGTATAATGCACCATTTGCTTCCGTACTCTGATTCTTGTCTGTACTGATGCTTAGCGTATATACGGGAGGGTAGTTCTGACCTACGTATATACGTCGCAGTGACGTCCCCGTATCGACCGGGATCGGGGCGTTACAATTTGATCCAAGGATCTGTATCAGGTTGGATCATTTCTTCATCTTCATCTTCCAGATGGCCTGTTGAAACCATGTTTACTGAAAGCCCTTTGAAGATGTTGCCGACACTGACATCTGACTCCCACGATGACGTGTCTGAAGAGCAATCGTGACCTGACGACTCTCGAGAATCAGAGGCTGATGGGACTGGAGTTGATACATAGCCCAACCCCCGGCGCGTCTGATGATAATAATCAGGTGCTTTCCCTTTCGGCACAAAGGACCGGAGCAGCGTTCTCCTTTCTTTACCGAAGTTTAATCCGGGCCTGTTGGTTAGGTCATATCCCATGCGTTTCATCATTCTGAGCGCTTTCGGTTCATAATGATCGAACTGAGGGGATTCATCCTCGCCTTCCGATTCTTCGTGAGGCATCGGTTCAGACGAGATTCGCCCAAAAAGTATTGGTCTTTGGCCTTTTCGTCTGGCTGGAACCATAAATATAGATTCTTGCGCATTACCATTATCTTGGTATGTCCTGAAAGATGATTTCACCGGTACATGCAAAGATGTCAAAGCATCCATTGCCGACCAGAGGTCATCGTCCACGTCGGTAGTAGTATCCGACGGTATTGAATCAGAAACATACACAGGAAAATACGCAAAATCTAAATCTTCATTAATGTACCAACCACCCGCATCGTCGGTGGTGTTGTCAATATCGAGCTTATTAGTGCTCTTTACAAGGGGTTCCAACTCCCACAGGCACTCTTCTTTCTCAGGCTCAATGTCAGCCTCATTACCAGAATCTAGCTCCTCTGGTTGTGGGGTTTCATTAGTCTCCTCAGGATCCTGATATAGGAGGGAGTTCGTGAAATAATTTTCAACCCCTTTAAACGGATGCCTTTCGGCAATCAACGTTTGAACTTATCCACTCTCGTCAATGTATTTCATGACTTGGTGGAGAGTGGAGGGAACGATGGAATTACGGTGAATCCATGGTCGTCCCAGCAACAGGTTGTAGGAAGTGTCAGCGTCAATGACATAGCATGTCACTTCCGACTTGAGGCTCCCGATCTGGCATTTGAGCTTGATCTTCCCCATCGGACGGGAGCTATTGGCATTAAACCCGTAAATAGTTGTCTGGGTAGGGCTCAGACGATGGGTAGGAATGCCCAGAAATTGCATGACTCGGCGAGGTATGATACTCAGCGCGGACCCTGGGTCTACCTGGATGCGATTTACCTCGGACGACCCGATATATCCTGTGAAGTATAGGGGTCGGTCATGCTTCCTTTAACCTGCATGTCATCTGTTGTGAAGGTGATGCATGGAGCATTTGGGGAGGCGTGGAGGCAATCCTCTACATCTTCCTCCCTTGGCACGCGGGTCATGAAGACCTCAGCATTTGCCAAAGCTTCTTGTAGAGCCTCTCTGGTTGACTTTGATAGCCTCAGGAGTTCATACAAGGTGATGCGTACCGGATGTTGGCTAGTTGAGCCAAGACATCGAAGCGGTAAGGTGTCGAGGATCCTTCCGCTGCACCTTTTGAAAGAACCCGAGAAAACCGGGTTTCTTTCTGTTTCTCCACAGGTGGTTTTGTGGAGGGCTTGGCTGGTTCTACGGCTGGTTGCGGAGAAGCCGCTGCCGTCTCGCCGTACTGCTTCAAGTATGCCTGTCCTGAACGGGTCCCCGCCATCGGTTGGCTGGGCTCTGCGGCCAGGACTACTGTTTCCTCTTCTGAATCAGTCAGTGAGGGAACATCATCTTCTGCTTCACGGGAGGAAGCACATACCACATGGCAGGACGAAGCTTTTGCCTTGCCTTTGGACTTCCTGTTGGTTACAGTAGTCCACTGCTGGTTGTCCACTAGGTCGGGGTGGACCCACATAATTTCCCCTTGAGGCGTAGGGACGGGTACCAAGCCCTTCTCCTGCTGCTGGTGAGGGTCTGTGTTGACCACTCTTAATTCTCCCCTTGGAATAGGAGTTACCCCCGCAGGCGTTGGAGGTTGTCTCCCGAACTGGAGAACCGACGTCACATTAGCCGTGACCTTCTTCTGCTCTGGTCGGAGCTTTAGCACCTCCGCGTCAATCAAAGCCTGAAGGATGTCTTTGAAGACGTAGCAGCTTTTGGTAGGATGTCCCAACATCCTGTGGTACATGCAGTAGTTGGGATTGTCGGTCTTGCCGACTTCCTCCGGGCGCCTAATTTCAGGGAGCTTCAGTCGATTGCTCTTGTTGAGTAGCTTGAAGAGCGAATCGACGTGTTCCTCCTTGAAGGAATACTGTTTGTTGGGGCGTGGCTGGCTTGAAGAGCCACTTGCCCTGCCTGTTTGAGGTTTGGCGGGGGATTTGGTCTCCGTCGCCAAGTTATCCTTCCGCTTTATTTGGAGGGATGTGTCTGGTGCACGCCTTGTTGACCTCTCTGGCCTGGGCCTGCCTTCCTCCGCTCGGACGCGGGCGACAATCTCCTCAGCCTGTTCACCTTGTTGGACTAATTGTTTCCAGGTGCGGCTTTCAGCAACTCCTATTTGAGCAAGGAGTGAGGTTTGGAGATTATGACGACATGTTTCCACCAGGGTGGCCTGGGTCATGCCGCTTGGACATCGGAGTGCCACGTTCCGAAATCTTTCATTAAAGACTTGATGGACTCTCCCTTTCGCTGTTTGGTTGCTAAAAGGGTGGGCATTGTCACTTCCGAGTCATCTTCGAAGAAGCGTGTCAGAAACAGCTTCTCCAAGTCGCTCCAGTTCTTGATTGAACCTTCTGGGAACTTCATGAACCATTCAAAGGCCAACCCTTTCAGGGTGCCTATGAACAGTCGCGTCAGTATAGCGTCGTTATCTACTACATTCCCGGTCTGGGATTTGAAGTAGTAGATGTGCTGGTTGGGTGACCCCTTCCCGTCAAATGCTTGGAGAGTTGGAGCCTTAAACTTAGGAGGGTACGGGACTAAGTCCCACTCGGCCGGATAGGGCCGGACTACTCCAGCCTCTTGGAGATCTTTACGACTGGCAAGGGCATTGAGTCGTTGCTCCAGCAGGCTCATTCTTTTAGCATGAGCCTTTTCCGGGTCTGGGTCGCTTCTTGCCTGCGACGAGGGCTTGGACACATCCGAGGTAGATCGTCGTGTCTCGTCGGAAGGTTCGGAGGGTGGGCTTTCTCCCTTTCTCCCTTTCCCCTTCGGCCGTCTAGGAGGAGATCTTGCTCTTTCTTCAAGCAATTTCTCAAGCATATGCTTGAGGGAGTCAATGGATCTCTGTTGAGAGGCGATTATATCCATCTGGCGCTTCTGCGTCTGTTCTAAACGCCTGGCCGTCTCCTCAGGAGTGTCTGCCATGTAGGCGGAAGCCTCCTTCTCGACGGAAGAGTTTGAAGCCTGCGACTCCACTACAGCGGAGTGAGAATCACCCATTCTAATGCCGCGGGCTAAGGCATTATAGTCAATTGGGGAATGGCCCCCGTCCGGGTGCGAGTGTGTTGATACACCCCTTCCGGCTCAGAGTCAGATTCCTCTGAGTTGACCATGGGTTGTTTTCCCTTGCTTCTGCTAGTCATGTTTGCAGTAAGCTCCGGGTATTCAACATCTGAAAAGGTTCTCCTTCTGTGGGAGCGTCTTCTTTTGGCTGACGGGGGAATCAGGGTCAGCTGTCTGATTAAGGACTGCTGGTGCATGCCTGATCCATAATGGCATCCAGAGAGCATATGGATGAGCTGTTGACAGCAGCATGACGAAGTGGCTTGATTGGCACTTCTTTTCCTTGTCAAATAATCCCTCAAATCCGTGGGAGGGGGATTAAAGAGACTGGTCTCGCAACGTCGAAGACGGGAGACAGTCATGTGCTGTTCAGCCTGGACGCAGACTTCAGGGACGCGGCTCTCATGACGCGGCTGTATGACGCGCACGCGAGTCTCACGTTGCTGCCTGATGCGTTTGGGCAGAGTTGCTTGAGAGAGAGCGGGCTGCTGGGCCCCACGCCTACGAGTGCGTACTTCCTGCGTTTGAAAAAACGCGGAGGTTTCACCCTGGCGTTTGATGAGTTGGTCCTCAGAGGACTCAACTTGAGGAGTCTCGCGTTTGGGTCGCCAAACGCGGATCTCACGCACTGGACGAGGTGCGGGCAAGGCATCAGATTGTACGCCGCGTCCACCCCCAGTCAGACAACCAACGGTTCCGACTTGGAGTTGACGCGCGCGTCTCCTCTGTCGACGCTCAGCATTCCGGTTGCGTCGTGGAGGAGGGGAGAAACCAACAACCTCCTGGTTTACAGAACCAAGAGTGTTCACCACGCGGGTCTCCTGAGAGACGTTGACGCGGGTATTCTGCGCGACGCAGTTGATCGCAGCAGCAGTGGTGCCTGGGACCACGCGGGCCTTCTGGGAGGCGTTGGCGCGTGTGTTCTGTGCGACGCGGTTGATCGCAACAGCAGTGCCTGAGGTCACGCGGGCCTTCTGGGAGGCGTTGGCGCATGAACTTGTCTTAGCACAGTGGGCATCGGCACCCGGCAGAGCCTCAGATTGGGCTTTGGGTAACTTTTCAGTTGAGACCCTGTGGCAGACGCGGGTCTTTGGGCTCTTGGAGCCAGAAGAGAGGAACTCTTCATACTTCGCCTGGTCGAACTCGACAACGAGCGTTTCGACCATCTTCCCCTTACGGAGAACATCATCCTGCGCCACAGCTTGTTCATCAGTGACAAACAGATTCCCCAGCGGAGTCGCCATCTCTTGTAGGTGCCCGGAAGGAGATTTAGGGGAGAAAGATCGGGGTGTAAAATATTTCCTTGAATCAGTTGAAACAATTACAACCAGACTTTCCTTTCTTTCCGGTTACAAGGGAGGGAGGATGTTGAATTTTGAATCCCCCCTTTGTTTAATGCGGGTTCTTCGTGTGGCGGTGGAGAGTGAATCTTGTTCTCCGTTGACCGGATGACTGTTTGGACCGTCGGGGATCTTCTCTTCGGTCGGTAGAGAGAGTAACTCAGCTCCGTCTACCAAAACTCTAGAAGAGGAGGTAGGCAAAGAGCAGCTAGTACTCAGTAAGCTCGCTGAAGAGTCTTTTCTCTCTCTCTGTTGATGATCTCCTTTTTTTCTTCTCCAAAATCCTCCCTTGCCCGATAATTGTCGTCCTCGTCTTCAATAGTGACGGGACTATTTATATGGTTTTTAGGGGGTGATCGTGCCCCCCTGAAAATGCTCCACAATGAGGGGCCACTACCCGCTACATGCGCGGTGATTGGCCCCGCAATCCGGGTAGTTGCAACTGAGACGCGGGTGTCGAGCCAACGCGCCTTGTTGCTGAGACGCGGGCTTCGGGCCGACGCGCCTTGACGCTGAGACGCGGGCTTCGGGCCGACGCGCCTTGATGCTGAGACGCGGGCGTTGAGCCAACGCGCCTTGATGCGGAGACGCGGGCTTCGGGCCGACGCGCCTTGATGCTGAGACGCGGGCGTTGAGCCAACGCGCCTTGATGCGGAGACGCGGGCTTCGGGCCGACGCGCCTTGATGCTGAGACGCGGGCGTTGAGCCAACGCGCCTTGATGCTGAGACGCGGGCGTTGAGCCAACGCGCCTTGATCTTGAATCTCTGCGTTTTGGTGGCTTGTCTTTGTGATTTTTAGACAGCCTACACCCACATGGTTTCCCCTTGAGGTGTAGGAACGGGTACCAAGCCTTTCGCTTGCTGCTGGTGAGGGTCTGTGTTGACCACTCTCAGCTCTCCTCTTGGGATAGGGACTACTCCAGAGGGTGTCGGGGGTTGTCTTCCGAACTGGAGAATTGACGCCACATTAGCCGTCACCTTCTTCTGCTCTGGTCGGAGTTTCAACACCTCCGCGTCAATCAGAGCTTGAAGGATGTCCTTGAAGACATAGCAGCTTTGGTAGGGTGCCCCAGCATCCTGTGGTACAAGCAATAGGTGGGATTGTCGGTCTTGCCGACTTCCTCGGGGCGCCGAGCTTCAGGGAGCTTCAGTCGGTTGCTCTTGTTGAGTAGTTTAAAGAGCGAATCGACATGTTCCTCCTTGAAGGAATATTGCTTGTTGGCGCGTGGCTGGCTTGAAGAGCCACTCGCCTTGCCTGATTGAGGTTTGGTGGGAGATTTGGTTTCCGTTGCCAAATTATCCTTCCGCTTTGTTTGGAGGGATGTGTCTGGCGCACGCCTTGTCGACCTTTCCGGCCTAGGCTTACCTTCTTCCGCTCTGACGCGGGCGACAATCTCCTCAGCCTGTTCACCTTGTTGGACTAATTGCTTCCAGGTGCGGCTTTCAGCAACTCCTATTTGAGCAATGAGTGAGGTTTGGAGATTGTGGCGGCATGTTTCCACCAGGGTGGCCTGGGTCATACCGCTTGGACACCGGAGTGCCACGTTCCGAAACCTTTCCACGAAAGACTTAACGGACTCTCCCTTTCGCTGTTTAGTAGCCAAAAGGGTGGGCATCGTGGCTTCCGAGTCATCTTCGAAGAAGCGTGTTAAGAACAGCTTCTCCAAATCGCCCCAGTTCTTGATAGAACCTTCTGGGAGCTTCATGAACCATTCAAAGGCCAACCCTTTCAGGGTGCCAATGAACAGACGCGTCAGGATAGCATCGTTGTCTACTACATTCCTAGTTTGGGATTTGAAGTAGTAGATGTGCTGGTTGGGTGACCCCTTCCTGTCGAATGCTTGGAGGGTTGGAGCCTTGAACTTAGGAGGGTATGGAACTAAGTCCCACTCAGCCGGATAGGGTCGGATCACTCCTACTTCTTGGAGGTCTTTGCGATTGGCAAGGGCCTCGAGGCGTCGTTCCAGTTGACTCATTCTTTTAGCATGAGCCTTCCCCGGGTCTTGGTCGCCCTTTACTTGCGACGAGGACTTGGACGAGCCGGAAGTAGATCGCCGCGTCTCCTCAGAAGGTTCGGAAGATGAACTTTCTCCCTTTCTCCCTTTGCCCTTTGACTTTTTAGGAGGAGGCCTCCTCCTGTCTTCGAGCAGCTGTGCAATCGCCTGCTTGAGGGAGTTGATAGATTCCTGCTGAGAAAGAATCATATCCATTTGTGCCTTCTGGATCTGTTCTAAACGTTTAGCCGTCTCCTCAGGAGTGCCTGTCATGTAGGCGGAGGTCTCCTTCTCGACGGAAGAGTTCGAAGCCCTCGATTCTGCTACGGCGGAGTGGGAATCATTCACTTTAATGCCATGGGCTAAGGCATTATAGTCAATTGGGGGATGGCCCCAATCCGGGTGCGAGTGTGTCGATACACTCCTTCCGGTTCAGAGTCAGACTCATCTGAGCTGACTGCAGGTTGTTTTCCCTTACTCCTGCTTGTCATATTCGCAGTGAGCTCCGAGTACTCAACGTCAGAGAAGGTTCTCCTTCTGTGGGAGCGTCTTCTTTTAGCTGACGGGGGAATCAGGGTCAGCTGTTTGACTCAGCTGTCTGACTAAAGACTGCTGATGTACGCCTGATCCGCAACGGCACTCAGAGAGCATATGGATGAGCCGTTGGCAGCAACACGACGAAGTGGCCTGATTGGCACTTCTTTTCTTCATCAAATAATTCCTCAAATCCATGGGAGGGGGATTGAAAAGATTAGCCTCGCAACGTCGAAGATGGGAGGCATACATGTACCGTACAGCCTGGACGCAGGCTTCAGGGACGCGGTTCTTGCGCCGCAGCTGTTCAGCGCGCGTCTGGCGTCTCTGTTGAGACAAGACGTGCCTGTCGCGTTGCTGCTTGGTGTGTCGGGGCAGAGACACTTGAGAGAGAGTGGGCTGCTGGGCCCCACGTCTATAGGCGCGTGCCTCTCGCGCTTGATGAGGCGCAGAGGCTTCACCTTGGCGTTTGTGAGTTGGTCCTCAGAGGACCTAACTGAAGGAATCTCGCATTTGGGCCGCCAAACAGGGACTTCGCGGGGCGCGAGCAAGGGGCCAGTTTGTATGCTGCGTCCAGCCTCAGTCAGACAACCAGAGGTTCCAACTTGCAGCTGACGCGCACGTCTCCTCTGTCGACGCTCAGCGTTCCGGTTGCGTCGCGGAGGTGGAGAGAGACCAACAACATCCTGATGCTGAACATCAGAGATTTTAACCACGCGGGTCTCCTGAGAGACGCTGACGCGGGTGTTCTGTGCGACGCGGTTGGTCGCAAAGGCAGTTGTGTCTGGGACCACGCGGGCCTTCTGAGAGGCGTTGGCGCGTGTACCTTGCTTGGCACAGTTGGCAGCAGCAGCGCCCGAGACAGCCACAGATCGGGCCTCGGGGCCATTCCCCGTCGAGACCCGGCGGCAGACGCGGGTCTTTGGGCTCTTGGAGCCGGAAGAGAGAAACTCTTCGTACTTCGCCTGGTCGAACTCGACAATGAGCGATTCGACCATCTTCCCCTTACGGAGGACGTCATCCTGCGCCACGATTTGCTCATCAGTGACAAATGTAGTCCCCAGCGGAGTCGCCATTTTCTTGTACGCGCCGGAAAAAGAAAGAAACGAGGTGCTGTAAAATTTTCTTAAATCAGATGAAAGATTACAACAAAACTGTTTCCTTCCAGTTACAAGGGAGGGAGGATGTTGAGTCTTGAATCCTCCCTTTGTTTAATGCTGGGTTCTTCGTGTGGCGGTGGAGAGTGAATCTTGTTCTCCGTTGACCGGATAACCGTCGGGATCGTCAGGGATCTTCTCTTTGGTTGGTAGAAGGAGTAACACAGCTCTTGTCTACCAAAACTCTCAAAGAGAAGGTAGGCAAAGGATAACTCGTACGCAGCGAGCTTGTTGAAGAGTTTAGCTCTCTTCTCCTGTCTCTGTCTTGTTTTCGTCTGACTAAAGAAAATCCGACCCTCTCTTCAACTCCTCTGAAAATCGACCCCTTCTTCATAGCGACGGGGCTATTTATAGAGGCTCCAGGGGTGAACGTGCCCCCTAAAAACGCTCCACAACGAGGCTGACCTTCCCGCTATGTGGGCGGCGACCGGCCCCATAACCAGGGCGGTTATAACCGAGACGCGGGTGTCGAGCCCACGCGCCTTGAGGTTGAGACGCGGGTGTCGAGCCCGCGCGCCTTGATGTTGAGACGCGGGTGTCGAGCCCGCGCGCCTAGAACTTGAAACTCTGCTTTTTAATGGCTTGTCTTTTATTGATTTTTAGACAGCCTACATGTACCTTCATATCTGAGAGCATCTGAAGGATTGACTTCGTACAGTGGCGGAATGCGGGTGTTGGCGACTGCCCTTTGAGATGAGAAGGGGCCCATGTCTTATCTAGCACCCTCGTGGTCGATAATGCGTTGAGAGATCGTGCCTTAGGCGGTGGGGTTGATCCTGCTTTTGGACAAGCGCCATTGTGAGCGATCGTTTGTTCTTCGGGGCCATCGACGTTAGAGAACTGACTTTTGAGGAAGACTCGGGTTGGATAGGAGGAAGATCTTGAGTGTAGACTCAAGCACTCAATGAAATCATTAATTTGTGGAGAATAAAACTCCGACACAAGCAATTGGGCACCCCTGATCGAACCTGTTAGAGACACCTTTTAGGTTATGAGTACCAGTGTGGTGTCGGCCTAAGACCCTCGGGCGTGAGAATCAGTATTGGTAAAGAGGTAGGACCAACAAAGAGAAACTGTCGTCATAGTGATGGTAGGTTGGTAGAGAAAAACTGTTAGCATGGTATGATATGTGCTTTGAGGATTAGGGAAGCGACCTCCATCTCCTTGAAGAAGGGGGTGTTTTTGTACCTGATATTGTTGGCCCAAGGTTACAATCACCTTCTTTAGTGTGTTTTGATGATTACAAAACATATTAGTTATTTGTACTAATATTATTTGTTGTTTAAGTGTGTTTCAGGTTTTCTATCTTGCATAGGTGTTTTCTTCCCTAAAGGAAGGTGACTTGGACTCAAGATAACTCAAATTGGGCTCAAGATGTAAAATTGAAGATCAAGTGGAGAAAGCCCCTCTTGAAGCCTTGAAGTCTTTAGAACTTTGTAAGAATAGAATGTTAAAGTTTGAGTATGTGATATTTGGCTCTAGGATACACACACACACTTTTCCCTTTACAAAATTCTATTTTAAAAATGTTTGTTTCTAAGTTTTATGCCTAAGTTTATATATACATGTATCCAAACTTTTTACAAATTGAATATCTTGTTTAAAACATGTGTATAGACTATTTTTGCATAATACTTAGTTATAAGTATCTCAAAATATTTTCTCACAAAATTTCCAACTCCAAAAATCTGCCAGATTTCCCTGTTTCAGGTTGACCGGCCGACCGCCCAGTCGACCGGCGCCGGTGTCAGGACGTGCACGTTTGTGCACGTCTGTCGGTCGACCGGCCCGGTCGACCGACTGTATTCAGGCCACTCTCGGTTTGTTTCGGTCGACCGCCCGGTCGACCGGTATAAGGAAACTGTGTTTCCTCAAAGAGGTCGGTCGACCGGACGGTCGACCGGAGAGCCAACGGCTCTTTGCCAACTAGGCAAACGGTCGACCGGCCGGTCGACCGTTACGCCTGCAAGAGCCCAACGGCTCTTTCCTCTTTGGGCAAGTCTGAAAAATTGTTTTCTTTTTCTTCTTTAACAGAGTTTTAGAGAGTTGTTGGAGGCCTTTTGCAGGTCAAATTAGGTGAAAAGAAAAGAGTTTTAACCTATTCTCTCCCTATAAATAGAGGGCAATAGGTCTTTGTTATTTACTAGAAAAAATCCTTGTTTTTCATTGTTTTCAAGAGAAAGAGAAAAATTGTTTCAAAGCTTTCATTTCCAACTCTTTTAAAGTTTGTTTTTCAGTTGTGTTTGATTGCCAATATCACTCTACAATTGAAGTTTTCTCACCACACTTCATAGAGTCAAAAATCCATTACTCATACTATAGTGAAGTTGTAAAAAGAGTGAGAATTGTAAAAGTGTTTGAGAAAGAGTTTAGTGATCTAGTTGTGATCACTCTTGTTCTTGTGATTCTTGTTCTTGTGGAGACAACTCCTAGGTGGAGTTCTTTGTAAGTTGTGAAGCTAAGGGCTTGGGGTCTTCGGTAGACCAATCTTGTACGGCATCCTCGGTGGATAGTGAAACCCTTCACGGAGGTGAAGGCGGGGACTAGAGCGGTGGCTCGAACCTCGAAACAAATCAATTGTGTTTGCGATTGCCTTGCGTCATCTTGCTTTACTTTTCTCTTGCTTTATATTGTCTTCAATTATTTGCTTGAGAACTAACCCTTTACTTGTGCAATCTTCTCTTGTTTATTTTACTTGTGTTGTTGATTGTGTGTACTTCATCATAGCATTTCATCCATTTCTTGATCGATCATATCTCATACAACACGGTTGCATTGCGCACCTCTAACCCATTTTAAGGGGAATTGGGAGGAAGGAGTTCAGAACCTCTCACGGGGTATTCGGCTCTTAGTCGTGTTTTGAGAGATCGTTGCATCACTCATTCAATTAAGTTTAAAAAGATCATTAGATTAGCAATTACACCTATTCACCCCCCCTCTAGGTGTATTTCAATTGGTATCAGAGCTTGGTTACTAGGCTCTTGGCTTAACAACCCTAGAAAGATCCTAATATTGCTAATCATTTCATTCATTCTCACTTAGTAAAGATGGCCGATGGTATTAAGACACCTCCTAAGTTTGATGGACTTAACTTTCCCATATGAAAGGTTAAGATGACCGTGTTTTTGCAATCTCTAGGTAGCCGAGTTGCAAAGGCCGTGACCAAACCTTTTAGTGCACCCCCCGGTGATGAATCCACTTGGTCCGAAATAGAGACCAAAGAATTTGATGCCAATGCTAGGGCTCACTATGCACTACTTCAAGCCCTTAATGATGATGACATAGCTAGAGTTATTCATTGCAAGTCTGCATATGAAATTTGGACACATTTACTAGTTACACATGAAGGGACCTCACAAGTGAAGAGGGCTAAGATTGACCTTCTTCGGTCCCAATATGAGAATTTTTGCATGCAAGAAAATGAAACCATAGATGATATGGTTATAAGATTTACAAAGATTACTAATGGACTTTCTTCTCTAGGTGATGCTATTGATAACGATCAAAGAGTAAGAAAGATCATCCGGGCTCTTCCTCCTTCATGGGAAGTAAAAGCAACAACCTTGAAGGAACTCAATGACAAGGAGGAGATGGAGCTAATTGGTCTCATTGGGAACCTCAAAACCCATGAGATGGAAAGGAAAGTGAGGGAGGACATGGCTCCTTCCAAGAAAAAGACTATAGCCTTCAAAAGCCAATCCACACACTCCGACGAAGACGATGAAGAAGAAGATGACGAAGAGCTCTCACTTCTTGTCAAGAATGTCCGGAGGATGTACAACAAGGCGAAATTCCAAGGTAGAAGGAGATGGCAAGGAGGCAAAGAAGAAAGAAAGATCATATGCTTCAATTGCCAAAGACCGGGACACATAGTGGCGGAGTGTCCGGATAAAGTGAAGCCCTCCACCTCAAAGAAGCCTCACAAGAAGAAGGCAATGAAAGCTACATGGGATTCCGAGAGCGAATCCGAGGAGGAGATTGATACCGCCAACATGTGCTTCATGGCAAATGAAAGCACAAGCAAGGTAACCCCTTCCACTTCTCCTAATGATGAACTTTTTATGGATGAGTTAGGAGAAGCTTTTGTAGAATTATCTCATAATTATGACTTCTTAAAGAAAAAGTATTTAAAATGAAAAAGGAAAATGAATCTCTTAGTCTTCAAGTTATAATCTTTCTAAAGAAAATAATGACTTGCATTCTACTTTGGTTTCCACTAAAAATGAATTTGATAAATATAAGACTTCTTGTAAAGGCAAGTCCCCATTTGTTGATGCTAATGAGATTACCATGCTTAAGGAAAGAATAGATTCTTTAAGTATTGTTTTGAAAAAGTGTAGTGAGTTTGATAAGAAGAAGTTAGAGGCCATGTTTCCTAAGAAACAAGCCCCTAAGAAAAATGTTCATAATGCTCATGCTCATGTTCATACCACACAACCTTTACATCGTGGCAAACCCCCAAAGCATGCTCACACTTCACACACTTATCATGCATTCATGTATGGAAGAGTGTTCTCATGTTCACATTGTGGGCGGAAAGGACACTTAGCCAATTTTTGCTATGATAGACTAAGTGCATCTTTTCGTAATGTTTGGGTTCGAAACACTAACTTTCAAGGACCTAAGAAAGTTTGGGTACCAAAGTCAACAACTTTGTTAAATGATATAGGTACCTTCCAAAGCTCAACGACGTAGAGGATTGTGGTATCTTGATAGTGGTTGCTCAAGGCACATGACTTGGGATATCAACAACTTTGCAACCCTATCAAGATACCATGAAGGTGGCACCGTCACCTTCGGAGATGACGCCAAGGGTAAAATCATCGGTATTGGTAATGTAAAACTTGGCACATCCCCTTTAATTGAGAATGTAGTTTTAGTTGACGGCCTCAAGCATAATCTCTTGAGTGTTAGTCAATTATGTGATAAAGGTTTTGATGTAGTTTTGATAATGTTGCTTGTAAAGTAATTGATAGAATTTCTAATGCTTGTGTGTTTTCCGGTTTTCGTGAAAGTAATGTTTATATGATAGATATGTTAAATATGTCTTGTAATATAACATGTTTAAAAGCCCTCGATGATGACTCTTGGTTGTGGCATAGAAGATTAGGCCACATTTCTTTTGACCACATATCTAGGCTTAACACAAAGGAAATGGTGAAAGGTATTCCTTGTTTGAATTTTGAAAAAGACCGAGTTTGTGACGCATGTCAATTTGGGAAACAAACTAAGTCTTCTTTCAAGTCACTTAAGGATATCATGACATCACGTCCTTTGGAGTTAATCCACATGGATTTATTTGGCCCTACACAAACTAAAAGTCTAAGTGGGAATAGATTTGCATTTGTTTTAGTTGATGATTTTTCACGTTTTACTTGGGTTTTCTTTCTTGAGCATAAAAATCAAGCATTTTCGTATTTCCAAACTTTTAAGAAAAGAGTTGAAAAGAAAAAGATGTTTCGATTTTAAGAATAAGAAGTGATAGAGGAGGTGAATTCATTAACCAACCCTTTACCACTTTTTGTGAAGAACATGGAATAAAGCATGAACTATCTTGTCCTAGAACTCCACAACAAAATGGAGTAGTTGAACGGAAAATCGAACTTTGCAAGAGATGGCTAGGATAATACTTAGTGAATACGGTCTACCACATTATTTGTGGGCCGAGGCCGTTAATACATCATGCTACATATCAAATCGTGTTTTCTTGTGTAAAAATACTACAAAAACCTCTTTTGAAATGTACTTTTCTAGAAAACCAAATGTTTCATATTTCAAGGTTTTTGGATGTAAATGTTTTGTTTTAAATACAAAAGATAATTTAGGAAAATTTGATCCTAAATCTTATGAGGCTATATTTGTGGGTTATTCTAGTACTAGTAAGGCTTATAGAGTCTTCAATAGGTCATCATTGACTATTGAGGAATCTATACATGTTAAGTTTGAGGAATCTAACTTGTTTGTTAAGAATGTTGTAGAAATAGATGCTTTGCATGAAGGCTTGGAGAAAGTGACCTTGGAGGATACACCTACTATGGGAGACAAGCCAAAGGATGATGAAGGAAGTGAAGCTAAAATACAAGAGGCTCAAGGAAATGAAGATCAAACAAATGGAGAAGAGCCCACTCAACAACTTCCAAAGGATTGGAGATACAATCCACATCATCCCAAGGACCTCGTCATAGGTGATGTATCAAAAGGGATAACAACTCGATCTAAACTTCATGACTATTGTGGACATTATGCATTTATTTCTCATGTTGAACCCAAGAACGTCCTCGAAGCCGAGGCCGATTCATATTGGTTGCTAGCTATGCAAGAGGAACTCAATCAATTAGAGCGCAACCAAGTTTGGCACCTTGTTCCTAGGCCCCACGATAGACCAACAATTGGTACTAAGTGGATCTTTAAGAACAAGTTGGATGAATCGGGTAACGTTGTTAGGAATAAAGCTAGGTTAGTTGCCCAAGGTTACACTCAAATCGAAGGAATCGATTTTGAAGAAACCTTTGCACCGTAGCACGGCTTGAAGCCATACGGATGACACTAGCATTTGCCTCATATAAAGATTTTAAATTGTTTCAAATGGATGTTAAAAGTGCTTTTCTAAATGGTTTTATTGAAGAGGAGGTGTATGTTGAACAACCCCCCGGGTTTGTTGATCCTACACATCCGGATTTTGTTTTTAAATTCGATAAAGCTCTTTATGGTTTAAAACAAGCCCCTAGGGCTTGGTATGAAAGACTTTCTTCATTTTTGATTCAAATGGTTTTAAGAAAGGTAAAATTGATACAACCTTGTTTACAAAACATGTTGAAAATGATATTCTTATTGTACAAATTTATGTAGATGATATTATTTTTGGTTCTACTAATGAATCTCTTTGCCAAGTTTTTGAATCATGCATGAAGGATGAATTCGAAATGTCTATGATGGGGGAACTCAACTATTTCCTTGGACTCCAAATCAAGCAAAAGAAGGATGGGATCTTCATCAATCAAGCCAAGTACACAAAGGAACTAATCAAAAGGTTTGGGCTTGAAGGATCGAAAGTAAGCAAAACTCCATGGCAAACAACTACAAAGCTTGACAAGGATGAACAAGGTAAAAGTGTAGACATTAAATTATATCGTAGCATGATTGGTAGCTTGCTTTATTTGACGGCTAGTAGGCCGGATATTATGTTTTCCGTTTGTCTTTGTGCACGTTTTCAATCTTGTCCTAAAGAATCTCACATAATTGCGGTTAAACGCATAATTAGATACCTTAAGGGCTCTATTGAAATGGGTTTGTGGTATCCTAAAACCGGATTATTTGAAATGAAGAGTTTTTCGGATGCCGACTATGCGGGTTGTAGGGTAGATAGGAAGAGCACAAGTGGAACATGTCAATTCTTAGGTAATTGTCTTGTATCTTGGTCTTCCAAAAAGCAAAATTCGGTAGCCCTTTCAACCGCCGAGGCGGAGTATGTTGCAGCCGGGATTGTTGTGCACAAGTTCTTTGGATGAAACATACTCTCCTTGACTATGATTTATACTTTGATCATGTTAAAATATTTTGTGATAATACTAGTACTATTCACATGACAAAGAATGCAAATCAACATAGTAAAACCAAACACATTGACATTAGGTATCACTTTCTTAGAGATCATTATGAGAAAGGTGATATTGATATTGATTATATTTCTACCGATTTTCAACTTGCCGATATTTTACTAAACCTCTAGATTATGCTAGATTTTCATTTATTTGTGGTAAGTTGAATGTTTGTGTGATAGATTCTTAAAAATATTTCTATTTTGGTTTTTTGTTTGTTTTAATTTTAACCCTTTTTGATGTATGACAAAAAGGGGGAGAAAAAGAAATAAGTTTAAGAGAAAAAGTATAAGTTTAATTGGTATATAAGATTAAGTTTGATTTCAATTGGTATTTAAGTTTTTGACAAAAATATTGTGTTTTCAATGCTTTCAATGCTTCATGTATCTCACTCATTTCATGTATCTCACTCATAGTTATTTTTTTTACATAGCATTGTTTGAGGGGGAGCTTTCCAAGCTCTTCTTCCTTTATTTGTTTAAATAACTTATATGTTTTGTCATCATCAAAAAGGGGAGATTGTTGGCCCAATGTTACAATCACCCTCTTTAGTGTGTTTTGCTGATTACAAAACATATTAGTTATTTGTACTAATATTATTTGTTGTTAAGTGTGTTTCAGGTTTTCTATCTTGCATAGGTGTTTTCTTCCCTAAAGGAAGGTGACTTGGACTCAAGATAACTCAAATTGGGCTCAAGATGTAAAATTGAAGATCAAGTGAGAGAAAGCCCCTCTTGAAGCCTTGAAGTCTTTAGAACTTTGTAAGAATAGAATGTTAAAGTTTGATTATGTGATATTTGGCTCTAGGATACACACACACACACTTTTCCCTTTACAAAATTCTATTTTAAAAATGTTTGTTTCTAAGTTTTATGTCTAAGTTTATATATACATGTATCCAAACTTTTTACAAATTGAATATCTTGTTTAAAACATGTGTATAGACTATTTTTGCATAATACTTAGTTATAAGTATCTCAAAATATTTTCTCACAAAATTTCCAACTCCAAAAAATCTGCCAGATTTCCCTGTTTCAGGTTGACGGACGCCGACCGCCCGGTCGACCGGCGCCTGTGTCAGGACGTGCACGTTTGTGCACGTCTGTCGGTCGACCGGCCCGGTCGACCGACTGTATTCAGGCCACTCTCGGTTGTTTCGGTCGACCGCCCGGTCGACCGGTATAAGGAAACTGTGTTTTGAAGCAGCATTAAATTTGGCTACCAACTTTGTTTATTAAATTTGGTAGGTAAAACATTTCTCTATATAAATTGATGAACTTTGAAGAGTCTAATGAGTCTACTTGCTCATTAAATTTGGCTACCAACTTTGTTTTAATTCATAGTTAAGAAAACAATTGTAGGGGGGGTTTGAAGCAGCATTCGTTTGACTAGTCTTTGTGTGAGGAGAAACTAGAAAGAGACTGCAAGTCACCAAGGAGTCATAAAGTCTATTGATTGTAACAGCTGAGCTGCATAATTATTGTAACCTAATGATGATGGAGGGAGATTGTGACTTTGGCCCACCCACACGTATGAGCTATTAAAGATGCACAAAACTTTCTCTAAAATTAGGGTTTGCTTCATAGGATTTGATGATATTTTGAAGACTAATTAGCTAAAAGAAAATAAAAGTTTAATTGTATCAATTCCTTTTAAGATTTCCTTTTAGCAATACAACATGCTTGTTATTTTAGAAATTGAATTATCGATTTTCAGTATGTTTTTAGTACTTTTGTGATAAGAACAAACACAAATAAGTACCGATATTTGTTTTAAAAAACTCAGACCGCGTGCATTTAAAAATGCTAACTGCGATTAAATCTTCAGTTCATTAAACTTGTAACAGTCCCAAATTAATTACACTAAACCTTCTGTTATCTTATTTCCAGGGGAGTGGCAATCATATGGTTACATACTCTGCCTGGTAGGCATGCTTAGAGCTTAGACTGTTATGTCTCTTATGCTCCATCTGGTAGGCATACTTAGCGCTAAACGCTTTATCACTAGATTCGTTTAGGTGGAACTCTGCCAGATTTTATACTTGTCTTTTAAGCTGAGTCATTCTTGTAGTTCCGTCAAGCACTCTAATGATTAAACACTGTTTGTTGTCTGAGTCTCCAACTTGATTAGCTCCGCTTCGATGTTCGCTTGCTTGCTAATTATCTGCAGGCCAATTTATCGATTCTTCTATTAATGGTTGTGAAGAGTTTGAAATCTTATATACACTGTTTTCTTGAGACTACATGGTTTTCTGGTATTCATACTGATTTCTTATATTGGTACTATTTTCCTGTATCACTTGACGTGCTTTCACTTGATATACTAATATTTACCATGCTGTCTCTTGTCACCTGCCTGGTATCACCCCCCTGTCATGCTATCACCTGACATCCGGCATGACTTACCTGACTCTCATAATTATTACGATAGCGGAATGATGACCTGACATCTTGATATATTCCAGTATAAACCGTACTCCTGATACACATATATTTCTAATACTTTTGACTTGTTCCTGCTCATTCTCGTAATCTGATAATTATCTAATAACTATAAAAAGAGACAACTTGCATCGGGTCGGGAAAAATTTATGGATATCAATATATGTTCGTGTTTACAGTGATATTAGGTATGTTATACAACTCAAACTTCCAATTCGACCTAAGGGCTTCCAGGTGACTAAGGGGAGAGCTGGCTCCCTCCTTCCTGATACCATCATGAAAAAGGGTATACAATAAGACCCTTATGTAGGCTTTACGGTCAGTTTGGTACATCAACAACGGAACGTCATGGACCTTAGTCCCAGGCATATACGGGACCCACTGTAAACATTGTTCGTTGATACCCCTGTTGGTTTTTAATAACAACTTTGCTTTACTCAAATGTGGATATATGTATTCTGGGACGCTAGTTCATATACCTAGATATCTGGGTAGGACAAGCAATTATAATAAAAGATACCAACTAATAATTCGTTTTATATTTTGCAATTCAGGTCGTATGGACTTAGCTGACAATGATGTGAGATATACGGTATATAAATGAGTTTTTTCTTGTTTGGATTATTCCTTCGACGTACTTATCTCATGAAGCTGTAAATAGGGTTTGTACCGCTGGTTTTGTCGTATTTGCTTTTATCAGGTTGTACTTCAAATTTCTGGTTTTATGATTATTATTATGTTTATATTATATATGTTTTACATCCTAACTTACTACTTGTGTTCTATCCCTCTCGTCTCCTATTCTTATCATATTATACCATGTATGTTTCTAACTTGATATCACTTACTATCTCTCTGCCTGCTCCTATATGTTTGTGCTCACGACATAATCTTTAATACATGCTCTTTTGATTCAAATTTATCGATACACGTGTGTTTATCTCTGCATGTCACTTGGCATTCACCACACCACTTGTTGGGGAGTTTCTGACTCCCCTAGATCCTCATGTCCAAATCCCGAAGCTTGGAGCCGTGGATTCTCCTGCTTGCTGATCAGAGATGCGCAGCTGAAGCGTGGATCATCGGCAGACCGTCTGAGACGCTATCTTTTCAGGCTCCCTGCTTGGCTCACGAACTTTGTGACTCGTGAGTGCCTTTTGTATCGTTCATTATAGTATATCTCTTTGTATTCTCGCATTTGCGTCATATCGGTGATGTAATATTCTTGTAATATTGTGTCACATCCTGCATAACTTTATAATTGTACTCATATGTTGGAATGTATAATGCACCACATGCTTTCATACTCTGATTCTTACTTGTACTGATACTTAGCGTATATATGTGAGAGTATTTTCAACCTACATATATACATCACAGTAAACGTCTCCGTATCTGAAGGATTGGGGCGTTACACTGCGCCGCATTTCCGAGAGCGAAACAGGCCCTTAATTAAAGATCGTTAACTGTTGTCATTGGAGCTGAGAATTTGACCAGACTACTCGGTCCCAATTTGGTCCCAAATTGAACCGAATCGATCTAAAACCAGTCCTAAATGTTATTAGAAGGAATATGGATTGAAATTTGTACCCAATAAAATTCTCGGGTCGGGCATAAATTGAATAAACAAACCCAATCCGTACTTAACCCGGATATATAATAGGTAGGGTATAACTTTAAAAGAATCAACATCAACCCGAACCCGAACTTAACCCAGATCCAACTTGTACAAATTTGCACATAATCTAAACCATTAACTTACCATAGTCTGATTGATGAAGTTTATAAATAAATAACAATATAATTCTAGATTTTATATTGAATGTAAGTTTATTTTAATTTTATAGTTTTTTATACAAGCAATTCAATTTTACTTCTACGTACACCTGTATGCTTTGGCTCTTTAACATACACTCCTTCGTCATCGTGCATAACTATATTTATTTGTTTAATATCCAATCAAAATTGATTTAGAATCGGAGCTAAACCTATTGATAAACATTAAGTAGGATACAATTTTTTCTTTTGAAAATCAGTACTCGAAGACCCGATGGGAATTAATCACCCAACGGAAACCAAATTCGACACTGACCCGATGCCCCATGGATAGGATTTGCTTAAAATTTTGTACCTGATGTATATACGGGTCCGGTGACAGAGAAAATCCGAAACCAACCCGACCAGTCACCAGCCCTGCCCGTCAGTGAAACATGTACAAATACCGTTAGAATATCTCAATTGCTTCTGAAGTCCGACACAATATCTGAATTGTCTCTTTCCAAATAATAGCAATATTTAATCCTCATCATCATGACGACGATGATGATGAAATGGCAACTGCTACGATTGTTTAAGCTTATTATGATTATTATTAATAATTGAAGATTCAAGCCTTATTGCGATATATCGCGATGCTTTCACAAGTCACAACTATGCATTAATGCATAAATTGATGCAATATTTATCGCATTTGACAAATTTGATCGGATCTAGGATGCACGCCACTAGATTGAGTTGATATACTATGTGCTAATAGATATATTTTTTTTTTATCAAATTATTATTAATAATTATTTATTTATGTAGTATGAATGTGTGAAACATGTGAATTGTCTTGAAGAGAAGAAAAAGAAAAAAAAGAAAAATTGAAAAAAGACGAAGGAGAAGAAGAAGAAGAAACGAGAGATGAGCTATGGATCTTGGAAATTAGGCCTAAGTTCCAGCCCAACACCTACGTTTTTGTGATAAAGCAAAGTGGGACTCAAATGGGGCAGGCCAAAGACAGGCCTTGGGCTCGAAAGTTTTTGAGGGCCATACCACAAATTAACTTTTGCTTAGGCCCTGTTTGGCTCTTGGAAAGTAAAGTTCAGAAAAAAGTGGTGTTAAAATTCAGGCCAGAATAACATTTTCCCCCTCATGCCCAAAAATAGAGTGGAAAGAGGTGGGTTCAACTACTTTCATCATCACCCTTGTTTGATTGGCAAGAAAACACAATAAGAAAAACCAACATGGCCCCATAATCAAAGATATAATAGTCCCCCAATCAAGATATGGTGACCTCCGTTACAAAAGTGGTATAGTTACCACCAATATAATAGAACAGAGGGAAAAAAAAGGAACAATGCTTTTTTGGGCTGAAAATTGAATAGCCAACAAACCAGATGCCAACCAAAAGCCCAGCGGCTAACAGAGCATCAAGCAAGCGACGAACATAGCAGCAAACAATAAGGCAACATAGAGGATATCAACCAACCAATAGAACATGAAGATAACCAGCCAACATGTATGCAATCACACAGCCAGCAGGGCGGCAAACAAGCATCTAACATAGAGACAATGAATCAGGGCACATAACAGCAAGCCAACGAGCCAATAGAGCAGCAATCAAGTACCCAATAGAGAGGCAA
Organism: Agave tequilana; assembly: GCA_038442645.1. Classification (NCBI taxonomy): domain Eukaryota; kingdom Viridiplantae; phylum Streptophyta; class Magnoliopsida; order Asparagales; family Asparagaceae; genus Agave; species Agave tequilana. Next base: position 83,905 of record JAVJIF010034481.1, read on the forward strand.
GCAGCAGGCAACATAGAGGTAATAAAACAGCCAATAAAATTTCAAAACCAAGTAATTAAACTACATTTCAAACCTAACAACGGTCAAAAGATAGGCGAATGGGCAAGAGGCCCCAACGACACCCAAACATCTCCATATAGGGTTGTAAAGCAAAGTTCAGAAAATTGTGCTATCATAATTCAAGCCATAAATGCATTTTCCTCTCTTGTCAAGAGAAAAGGTCCAGTAGAGAGCAAATATAAACAAATTTAAGGAGCAATTTTCATCAAATTAGTGTTAATGGTAGCCATGAGCAACGATTCGAGCACATGCCTCACATCAACCACAAAAAAACTTCAACTGCGAGTTTACAACACCCCTAAAAGGTGCAGTGATCGAGATCAAACCTGTGCACAAAAAAGAGAAGCTTAGATTGAAGATTAATAAGTGCAAGGTTTCTCAATACTACCGCTATAATAAGATTATGCGGGTCGTGATCCACAAGGAGGGACTGCGATGAAAGCTTTTAATAAGTTCTTTTAAGTTACTAAAACTGATTAAAGATTCTTCTTTACTTTTTTAAAAAGAAAAAGAAAAGAGCTAGATTAAGTTAGAAAGAAGTGGAAGATAGAAGATGGTTTTGAATTAGTTTAAAGTTAAAAGAGTTATTAAGTTAAAAGAGAAAGAAAAAAATAAAGAATAAGAAAAACGTTGGTTTTTAAAGTTATTTCTAAAACAAATAAACAAAAAGAATAACATACCTTGGTATGTTGTGTTAATTAACGTACCTTGGAGTAAAGTAAAGCAAAGAAAGCGAAAAAAATAACATAGAAGCAGCGATCGATTAAACTGAGTAATAATGAAGAAAAGTGAGAAAGTTACATTGTCTGTCACTCTCAATTCAACTCTCTTTGGAGAAAATTACATTCAGTGTCACTCTAAATACAATTCTTCCTCTCTTTCTTCATGAAACTCTCTCTAATCTAAGATATAAAGAATAAAATTACATTTAAAAAGAAAAAATCTAAACTAAACTAAAGTAAAAACTAGTCTAGGTTCTCCCTCTGCAGTGTGGTGCTCGTTTGCCTTCAGAAATTGCAGTATTTATAAGAAAAAGAAGTGCCAAAGGGTGGTGAAGAGATTAGCTCAAATCGCTGGCCCAACAGCCAATATTCTTATTCCTGTTAACCCTTTGTATACTGATAAATTCATCTCTGGACTTCTGAATTTGGGATTATCTGCATTGATTTCTCTAGCAAGGATAATAAATCCAAATAAACCTGATTTAGTTGGAATAGATTTGATAATATCATCTCTGTTATCCCATATTTTTTGATAAGATTTGCCTCTGGACTTCTGAATTTGAGATTATCTTCATTGATCTTCATGTTAACCAAATGGATCTTCAAAAATTCGGTTTTAGCTAATTTTGTCTGGTGTTATCTTCTCTGATTTTCTCCAGTCTTTATATTAAATTGCTTCTAAACCTCTGAATTTGAGTAGATCTTCATTAATTTGCTTGAGCTTTTAAAATTCTATATTTAATTGGATAAACTTGCCCATTTCTCCACGTTCTCTATTAATTATCATGCATACCATTAGATATTAAAATGAATTAATTAGCAGAGTTTTTACACAATAAATGTGAAAATGTGATACATGTGACACTAAATATGCAATGTACGTATATAATCACACCCCCACACTTATCTTTTACTCGTTCTTGAGCAAAACAAAAAAGCAAAAGTATATTAGCTATCCACTTTCGTAGGAATCACGATTGCACTTAGCACGTGCAATAAGCTGTTAAACCTTTAGGTTTTTTTCCTAAAGGACGAATTTTTTCTCGTGAGGATTTTTAGTGAATTACACCTAAAAATTCATAAAGAAAGAGAAATAAAGTGTTAGTATTTTGAAAACGCATTTTGAAAGAGAGAATATTTGCAGAATTTTTACAAAAATTCAAATAATCTATAAGTTGTAGGAAAATCAAACTTTTCATTCCTAAACTTAGTCTCTAATTAAAAACTTGTTATCAATTAAGGTAAAGAGTCAAACTGTATTTTTCATATAGTCTATTATTTTACCCTTAGTCATATTCACCTTTGTGATCGTGAAATTTAGATCCAGGTTTCTTCAACTCTAATTCTTATGCCTTATTTTTACAATTATTTTGGTGGTACTATCCCTTAATTCTATTAGGCTTTTTAATCTGCCCATGTAATTAACTTTTAGTCGGTAACTCTCAAACCGGACGATCTTAGGTCACCTGTGAGAAAACATTCCAAGGACTTAAGGACTCAGCAACCAAGGTCACAAAACTTAAAGATTTTATTAATTATATGGATTACTTTTAGGCGTGAATTCTTATGCATTATGAGGCATAAATACCCAGCTTAATCAGAGGATTATACACACACACATATATTCTTTTTCTCTTTTCATTTTATCTTTTTTTCCTTTTTTTATATATGGCATAAGAATCTATATTTTTGAACCCTAAGTGTGTAAGTGTATTCATATTTCATCAAGGTAAAAATCAAGATTAAATAATGTCGACAGCCCCACCACCCTTCGTCGATGCCGACTTCACAATCTCCACCCTAGATCGACACTGACGTCGCCATTGAGCCCATTGACAACTCCTCGACGACAACACAACCATCTCCCTCCTAGCAGATCGATGCCTGTCCCGATTTCAAATCACGTCCAGATCTCGTTGCCTGCGCTGTCTGACCTCGTCGCTGTTGTTTACAGATCGTGATCCCATTGTCGCCTTGATCTTGTCGTCGCGTCCAGATCTTGTCGTCTTTGAAATCCCGCTAGCCTCGGTTACAAATCGTGTCCAGATCTTGCGATCCATACCTCGACAACACCCAATTGTCGCCACGCCGCCACCTTCGCGACACTGGTCTTACCTCAAACTGTCTTCGCCGTCAGATATCCAACCTCGTCGTCTTAGTTGTGCGTGAAGCAAAGCTCGATCTAGGTTCGGGTTCAAGTCCTGCCCCAGACCCACTAAGAGGACCTGGCCCAGATCTACAGTAGCAGACTCGATCCACCAACGTGCAGATCTGGATCTGATCCCTGTTTCAGGTTAAATCCGACCCAACTTCAGCGACCCGACCTGTTAATAACAGCTGCAGACCTGTTTTGCAGTAGATTGAATTTTTCGGTTGTTCTTCAGCCATTCGAAGTCCGATTTGACTGATTTTTCGATGCGTTAGATTCGTGGGGAATTCTTTTACGGATCCTAGTAGTTCACAAGTTCGTAAAGGGGACAATCGTCCTTTGCAACAGGCTCAAAATATTCTGAAGCGTTGCAATTCTAATCCGACTTGTTTGAGATTCAGACTATTGGTAACAAATTCAGTTTTCAAGTTTTGAAATCTCTGTGTGCGATGGATGAAGCGAATGAGTGATTCACCTGGGTGCGAGACCCACTTATTGATTTCTGAGTTCAACCACAATTTGAGTCTGAGACAATATGTTCACTGCAATGAACCGAAAGACGAGTTCTTTTAAAACTCAAGGACGAGTTTTCTTTGACAAGAGGAGAATTAATGGGGAACTTGAAAGTCCAATTGTATAAGAATTAATTCGTAGCATTTTATTTCATTTAGTAGTCTTTTATTTTCTTTTATTAGCTTTTATTTTTTTATTTAAGGCACGAGTAATACAAGTGACCTTTGCCTATTTGTACTTCTGTAATTCTTCTTCTTGAGACCAAGGAATAGATTATTGAGATTTTGAGAGATTGAAACCCTAAATGGATTCTTCTAAATTTTCGTGTGTGAGGAAGGGAGTTAGATTGGGAGTGATTCTCCTGGGTGTAAGGCTCAAATCTAAATCTTCAAGCTCGTTGCATGGAGTGGGTGAGAGATCACCTTGGCGATAGGCCCAAATTCATTTTATCTTTTCTCTCAAATTTTCAAAACTCTAAATTTCACAAAGCCTAGGTATCTTCCCTTCCGTCCTAGTTGAGAGAGGGTAGTGGGGAGATGAAGGACCAGCTGCACATTAATTTTCCCCACTTCCATGGGCGGACCCATTAGTGGGCTGGGCCGCGCTACAGCCCGGCCCTTTTTTTATATATAGGCATAAACCTAATTTTTATTTTTGTTCTTTTTTATATATTGTGTTAGACCCCTTTCTATATTAGTTTTTTTAGCAAATTTATTCCTAATTCCACTCATGATTTAGTGGAGAATACTGTTTTATTCTTTTGATAAATTCATATAATTCATAAGTATATGTTATAAAAAATTGCAGCCCACCCCAAAAAAATTTCTGATTCCGCCCCTGCTTCCCACACTTGTAGCAAAATCAAGCTTGTAACCAAATTTGCAGTCGGAGAAAAATATTGCGGCCCACGCTACTACAAGTGGGCCTGCAAAATCAATTCCAAATACTATTTTCAACCAAACACATGACCCCAATTTGCTACAAGTGGGCTTTACACTTGCAGCCCACTTGTAGCAAACCAAACAGCCCCTAATTACAAAGGATGCCTCTGCAGGGGAGGAACTAGAAAAAATTTTTAGGGTGGGCTACAATTTTTTATAACATGTGCTGACGAATTATATGAATTTATCAAAAGAATAAAACAATATTTTTACTAAATCAGGGTGAAATTAAGAATAAATTTGTCAAAAGAAAATCAAAATAGAAGGAGGTCTAAGGCAATATATGAAAAAAAATCAAAATAGAAAAGGGTTTAAGGCAATATATGAAAAAAATGGGCCGGGCTATAGCCCGGCCCGGCCAACTAATTGGTCCGCCCTGCTGCCTCTGATCTTTGGATTCATACTTTAGCTGTGATTGAGTTTGCTTTCTTGTAACTTGAGTTTGCGGAATGGTTTATCTCGAGATGCTATGGGATATATACCAAAGTTAATCATAAACTTAATCCATTCAATAATGATGCAGTAATGGAAATCTATGTTTGTTATTTCTGTAATTTGTTGGGGCAATTTGTTGATCTACATAGGGAATTGTTTAGGATGTTTTAGTAATTGCTTATATAGACCTCACAAAAATATGTTTTGATTTGGGTTATCCATCTGTTTGCACGGAAAGCATGCTGCTGCAGAAGTTACCAGTTTGTAGAGACTATAAAACTGTTCAAGATGAGGGTGATTTGAAGATTTCTCTTTTCTTCAGAAAATATGTGACAGTCAAACTTTGTCATCACAACAGAGTTTGCCTTTTGGTAACCAGCATCTGTGTCCAAACAATGTAATTGTAGCGTTGTAGTCGTATTGGGGAGCAACTAAACTTTGTAGTGATGGTTCCCCTGTGACCCTGTCAAGGATTCATGATTTCTCAATAAAATTTTACAAACTAATCAACAAAGTTTTAACATCAGGAGTCAACTTCACATCAACCCTCAACAAGTGAATGCAAGTTCCAGTTGAAGGCGAACTCGATGAGGTAAGCCAGGCCATAAACTTTAATGGGGGGGTTTGCAAGGTAGGCTGTTGGTTGGCAGTCTAAGCTCATGAAATCAAGAGGCAAAAATATATCTCTGATTGCATCCGGAATAGAAACAGGTATATCAAATGGGAGAATAGAGTGCTTAAACCATTTTCAGGTAGTTTGGTCAATTTTAAGAAGGTTAACACCTCGGATGGAAACTATAAGAGTTCATAGGTTGCTAAGAGCTTTATGCAGTTTACAGATTCAACTGCTCAATGCCTCCATGAGTTTTTGCTGTCGACCATGAGTGCAAGCTGCAGGGATCAAAGGTATCCTTCTCAATTTCATTCTCTTGGCTCTTTTCTTCAGATCTTTTCATATATTTCCATTGTACATCGGCTCTTCTTTTTGCATTCTCTGCTCTCTTTCATCTCATGTGAGAGATTTACAAAGCACTATAAAACGCTTACTAGCTACTGTTTTTTTTATTTTGATTACAGGACAATGGATTACTTCTACTAACTTTTAACGCCGATCGTAGGCGATCTGAAGAGCTATTTGCAATCAGTTTCCGGGATTTTATGCTGTCTGAACCACAACGTAGGATCATCATCTTCTTCATCTCTTGACATCATAAGAAGCTATTCATTCACTCATTGACCAAAATTCCCACCACTGCGAAGCGGCGCATGAGTGATCTTGAGGCCAACTGGGTTGATGAAAACAAAACTGCTGGTGGTGCTCGGACGGTGGTACCAAGGAGATTCCCTTATTCGGTTCGCAGAACAAATCTGTCTCCCTTTCGCCGTATTTTGTCCGCTGATTCTCTTCGTCCTCTGAGCTCATGACCCTCGGGTGCGTATTCTCTGTCAGCAGCGAATTCGGCCGCTGGACTGCTTTGCTGCAATAGCTTTCTTTGCCCCTTTCGTCCATTGGCTTGTCCAGCAGTTCTGCCAACTTCTGCAACTGCATGAGATCGAACACAAAAAGAACTCTTGAGGTTTCTTCCTTTTTCATTCATTTGATAATCAGAAATTTTGAACACAGCATGAGTCATAGACTCGCGCGCGCGCACTCACACCCTACCTGTTTAGCAAGCAGTTGCTTCTCATTCTTCAACGACTCGAAATTGGAGAGCAGAGCCTCGTAGTCTGCTCTCAGGGCAGTGTACTCCCTCACCAGTTGCTTCGCCTTCCACCTCGCTCTCTTGTTCTGGAACCAGATGGCTACCTGCCTCGGGTGCAGGCCGAGCTCCTTGGCCATCTGCAGCTTCTTCCTCGGTTCCAGCTTCGTCTGCTTCTGGAACATGAGCTCCAGCGACTTCACCTGCTCCTCGCTGAACCTCCTCTTCTTGTCATTCCCTCCGGCCTTCTTGCCTGAGATTGGATCGATCCAGATGTAGCTGTCGGCTTCTTCTGCTGCAGAGTAATCTTCACTCTCCTCCCCCATTTTCGTCGTCTTTGGTATTGCTTGTTAGTTGTTGCTCGAGTTGTATTCTCTACACTTGTCCTCTCTTTTGAATTGCGGCTGAGTCGTTTTTTTCTGAAAATTTTTGCGCACCAACTCTCGAACAGACCCAGTTTCAGAGAGAGAGAGAGAGAGATGCACCATGGGTGTTGATTTGAACCAGCCAATGACAGCAGTTATCGTGGGAAACATTGATTCTTCACATCTCGGATCAAACAAGCAGCTGCCATCTCCTTGTCACAACCAATTGCGTTGCTTGTTGCTTGTCATCTCAGCTCACTATCTCTCTCCCCCACCCTTCCAGCTGTGGCACCAAGATTTTGGCGTCTTGCCAATTTATTCCAGAGCTCCCCCCGCCCGCTGTCGGGTGTGCAAACTCTATTGGTGACCGTAAGCAACCAGTCACCCCTTTCTTTCTTCTTCTTCTTATTTAATTAAGATAGGTTTCGGATTCAAGATCGAGCATGCAGACCTTGCACGAATCATTCAGTGACACTTTCAAAAACGACTGCATCCTATATTTTATTTGGTTAACATGATTGATTCACTTTGTTATTTATATGTGTATACGTGTGAGAAGAGAAGAAGCTCAGAATACGGCAACCAACCGAGCAGTTTCTTGTTAGGTACGAAGAAAGAGAAGCGTACATTACAAATGCATTCACCATTTTCCTCCCTCTTTGGTCCGAAGAGAGGCCAGAACACGACAGAAAGCCCTCTGTCTTTGTTATATACTCCACTATTATATAAATAAAAAAGGAGTAGGGTTTAAGATTAAGTTCATGCGTGTGTGCGCCACACACACAAGCATGATACATGAATTAAAATTCTTATAATCTCTTATAATATGTGTGCAAGACTGGATTGGTTTATTGTATGTGTGTGTGACTCACACACACATGAACCGAAAGTTAGGACTTATAGATCGATATTAATAAAAAATGTGTGAGTGTGAGCGTGTGAGGTGGGCTAACCACAGGGAGTGTGACAGCGACGGGTGTCCTTCGGATGTGCCTCCGGTGGTGTGGGGTTGTGGTCTTCACAGTGGGGCCGCATCATTTTTTTGGATTTTTTTTTTTTCCCTCCTCTGTAGATGGATCTCTCTGATCCGATAACTATTTTGATTTTATTTGCCATGTTGTCGGGGTCTGTAAGGTTTTTGATTTTAGCATCAAGTGTGAATGTCGGACATGAGAGTGGGAACAAATGGAGGTGGAATTGCTAAGAATTTTGTTTCGGAATGTGGTTATGAGATGCCTTGTACCATCGTTTGGTTCGGTTCGACTTGTTTTTGGATTCACCTCATTTGGCTTGTAATAAAACTATTTCTTTAATTGAAGCAATATGCATGTTTATTGGGTTTAGAAATTTGCAGGGCTAACTTTAACTGGGGAAAAATAAAAAAATTACGAGAAAAACAATTGTTTGATTTATTGCATGGTAATGTATAAAATAAAAATTTAACTAAACTATCGTGTCATCTATCCATGGCTATATGTTATGCTTATGACTATTTGCGTGCACTGACTTTTGGTGGATAATTTAAAAGGCCCATTTGTCTTGTATGCTCACATTTATACTTATATTTATATTGATATTGTACTTTATGAGTCTGATAAAAATAGGTGCTGATTTCTTTTGTCGGCCTAGCTGAGTCTAAACTTAGGACATGGAGTGGCTTTGGTCCACATTAGATTAGATTTGAGCCTAAGGCCCATTGGATCAGAACCAAATGGGTTTCACTGCATTTGTTGCTCCCTTTATATTCTCCCCAAGTACTTTTTGTTTTTCTAAAACCTAGGATTCTGTTCCGTATCACAACTTTGCTTGAAGTCTTTAGTGTCAATTGTGTTCACCCTTTTAACACTTGTCTCTTTGAGAACAATGCAGTTTTCTAGCAAGAGTAGCGGGCCTTTGTTCTGTTCCTCTGTTGATGGTTCCATTTGTTTTGATTCAGCCACAAATGAGAACCAATATAGCCCATAAAGTATGGTCTTCTGGGCCACTAGCCATAGCAGCGTGTGAAAGGGCCTCACATGTTGTTCTTCCATTAGCACACAAAAAGCAGTGGGTCAGTCATGTGTGCTGATTGTACGCGCCGGAAAAAGAAAGAGGGAATTGCTGTAAAGATTTCTTTGAATCAGATGAAAAGATTACAACAAGACTTTTCCTTCCAGTTACAAGGGAGGGAGGATGTTGAAGCTTGAATCCCCCCTTTGTTTAATGCTGGGTTCTTCGTGTGGCGGTGGAGAGTGAATCTTGTTCTCCGTTGACCAGATGACCGTCCTGGACCGTCGGGGGTCTTCTCTTCGGTCGGTAGAAAGAGTAACTCAGCTCCGTCTACCAAAACTCTCAAAGAGGAGGTAGGCGAAGAGCGGCTAGTACTCAGTAAGCTCGCTGAAGAGTCTCCTCCCTCTGTCTGTTGTTGAAGTCGTGCTTCCCTCTTGATGATCCTCTTGCCTGGATTTGATCGATCTTGATGATGCCTTGACCTTCTTAACTCTCGACCTTTCCAAAGCTTCGATCCCCTCTTCATAGCAAACAAGGCTATTTATAGGGGTCTCAGGGGTGAAGGTGCCTCCTGAAAACGCTCCCGAATGAGGGGCCACTACCCGCTACATGCGCGGTGACTGGCCCCGCAATCAGGGCAGTTGCAACTGAGACGCGGGCGTTGAGCCAAACGCGCCTTGAAGTTTGAGACGCGGGCGTCGAGCCAAACGCGCCCTGAAGTTGAGACGCGGGCGTCGAGCCAACGCGCCTTAATGCTGAGACGCGGGCTTCGGGCCTTCACGTCTGGACGCTGAGGCGCGGGCGTCGGGCCGACGCGCCTTGATGCTGAGACGCGGGCTTCGGGCCGACGCGTCTGGACGTTGAGACGCGGGTGTAGAGCCAACGCGTCTTAATGCTGAGACGCGGGCATCGATTCCTCGCGTCTAGAGCTTGAGACTCTGCTTCCTTAATGGCTTGTTTGTTAGTCATTTTTAGACAGCCTACAGAACCCCCTCCAAAGTTTCTGATATTCCGCAGTTGAATGGGACGGATTTCGGAATACTTTGATCTTAGCCGTGTTCGCCTTTATGACTGGACTGTTGATGCTTCGGGCTTGATCTTATCTGGAATTGGTCTTCGTGAGTGTACTGTTGAACTCTTTGAAGCCGTCAGAGTTGATCGTGTTGAGTGTCTAGATACACAGTCTAGACCTCCCCGATTGCTTTTAGTCTGTCACGGGTGCGCTTTTGGCCGGGAGTAGTTGGTTGTCTGTTTGCGTCAGTGTACTGTTGAACTGACTTGCAGAAGCAGGAGACTGGACGCAGGTTCCTTTTTGAAAAAGCAGAGACTGCTTTAAAGACGCGACTTTCATGGGGTAGACGCGATGTTTGGCCCGTTTGAGGGGACGCGGACTTTGGAGAGACGCATCTCTTGAAATGCAGACGCGATTTTCTGGGTGCATTTATGATGATGCTGACGGGGCATGTCCACCGAAGAGCCGCGTACTTTGGGGCGCGCACCTGTGCCATGTCATGATTACGCCGCCAGCTGGCCTGGGGAAACGGCGAGATTTCGCCTTTTGGCGCGCGGATTTCCCGGTTCATTAAATGAACTGCTCCACGTGTCAACTTCTGACTTGTGGCGGGGTCGCGACGCATGATCTTCCCTGTTCAAACAATGATTTGGCTCCACGCGTCAGGCAGCGATTCGCTGCAGTGTTTATTGGGCCAAACGCTGCGTATCTTTGCGAATCTCTGTGCCTATAAAAGGCAACAGTTAGAGAGAGACACATCTTCTTCTCCGAACGCATTTGCTGAGAAAAGAGAGCTTCCCTCCTCTTGTTTGTTCATCTGTCCAGCTTCGAACTCGGATTTCTGAACATCGATGGCTCCCAAGACGAAACCGACTGCATCATCCTCAAGGGCGACCGTCGCCGAGGCCGAGAGAGATGCTTCCTCTGCGCAGGAGGGTGTTTTCCGAGGTAAAAATGCACCTTCGGCGTGGGTTCCGCCATTAAAACATGTTCATAGAACCCTAAGAACCTTTAACACAAGATTGTGTTTGATTCTCGGACGCTGTCCTTGAGATGATAACCGGGGCGCGGGCCTGATGATCCGACGCTGGTGAACTCTGCACTCTGGATCCTTCACTTAGAATATTTCTAATTGTGAAGGTCTCTGGACGCGATTTGCAGAACGCGGATTTGATCCATGCGTTCTGTGCCCCGTTTTGTGCCATCAGGCGCCGATTTGATGAATCTGGCGTCTGACTCCAAGCACTTTGAAATTTCACAAGTCTTGGTTTGCAGAACGCGGATTTGATCCTTGCGTTCTATGTCTTCAACCGCCGATTTTGTAGAATCTGGCGTTTGAGTCCAAAAGTCTTGGTTTGCAGAACGCGGCTTTGCAGGTCTGGACGCGGGTTCGAGAAATTCCTGCGTCCAGTATCTCTTCTGCGTTTTGGTGCAAGTTCGCAGGTCTGGACGCGGATGATAACTCCTGCGTCCAGTGTCTCGGCTGCGTTTTGAATTATGAACACTTAGCGTCTTCCCTTATTTTTGGTAAAGTATCTGACCAAGTGTCTTTTTCTTTTGCAGTGCCGCATGTTTCAGGTTCACTTGCCAAGATGCACCACTTTGGACGCGTGGGTGGTGCCGACCGGGGCTTGACCTTTGTGCAAAGAATGAGTGTCCCCGTGACTGCTAACCAGTTACTGGATCGCAGGCTCTCTAATATGAACAGGAGAACCTTTCGGGCACTTATGACCGATGCCGCACTCAAAACGGATGACGGCGTCAGGTTGGAGAAGCCTGCCTTCTTCTTTGGGGATCATATCTATGATGATGGCCGTCGTGTGTCTGAGGGGACCTATAAATGGCTCCGTGAGATAAAGGGCGGAAGATTCTTTCTTTCAGACATGGAGAGGATGTTCCCGATGTCCTACTTTCAACACCTGTCTGTCCCCCGGAAGATGGAATGGGACATTTTCCAGTATATCCCTGAGATCGCCCTTGGTGACTTTGGCCTCCAAAAGGTAGACCGCCATGATAGTCATGACGGGTCAGTTGTCGGACTGTTCCCTGCGTCGTCCAAGCCTGAAATCCCAATTGGAGAGATCCCGGAGCTTGCTACCACCTTCCTCAATTCCTTCATAGGAGCAGGGGGGACTATCCTGTCGACTTCCGTGCGTATGGGTGGGTCCATTCTCCAGGGAACTACTGGTGGGGCAGGATGGGGGTTTTGTCCTTACCAATCTTGAGGGGCCGTTGAAGCGTGTGGGGCTGTACCCAGCAGTCAGGGCCGTGCAGTGGGGCGTCCCGATAAGTTCTCATAACTTCTTTGGGATTCTAGAACGCTACAATCCTCGGACGGGGACATTCTTTACTCCGGTCGGAGAGATGGGCCTTGCCCTGCACGAGTTGTATGAGGTCTCCGGGTTGTCGTCAGGGGATATTCCTTACGAGGAATTTGTCCCAACCACCAGGGAACTGCGCCTTTTGGAAAAAGAATCTCCTCAAGTTTACGAGACCTACTGGGAGGTGATGTGCCATTTCTATATCTGCGGCCAGACAACTGCCTGGAGGTCAGGAGGCGTCAAGCAACTATCCTGGGCTGATTATCTGTTTAATAATGTCAGCAATAAAGATCTCCCAGTAATCCGACTAGCTCCTAGTTCTGGTGGGGAAGTTGAAGACAGGATCGACGCAGCTTCTGACAAGTTCTACACCACGGAGTCGAACGAGGACGGCTTCGACCCTGACCTGGTCTTTGAGAGCTTTCACCATCAAGCCCGGACCCCTATTTCTGATCAGGCGCTGTTGGCGGGCTTCCTGATGTTGTGGCTGAAGAGGTGTGTGGTGCCCACGCTACCACATGAAGTTATTGTGGCAGATATGGTGTACCCGGCGGTACTCTTGGCTCATGGCCACCCCATAGCCCTTCTTCCAGCCATGGTGGCTGGTATTCAAAGCGGGCTGCGGGTGCTGACCAAGAGCTTCTGCGAACCCCCAAAGACTGCTAATTCCCGTGGGGAGCCGTATACCGACTCAGAGGGGAACCCGACGGTGAGGCACCCCAACCCGCGGATTGAGCTGCCTTACACGTACCTCATGGCTTGGTACGTGATGCATTGCCCATCTCTAATGACGGCGGCGCGTGGGAGCATGGATCATATTCCATTTGTGCAGCGGCTGGAACGTTCGGAGTGGCATGACACCTACCTGTATTACATTAGGAAGCGTCTTTCCTGTGCCACGAACTATCAGCTTAACCGTTGTTTTCCAGAGGTTCAAGGTGCAGCCCCCGGGGAGCTGTTCACGGATGTCGCTGGGCGGGATGACTTCTCGCAATTGCCTGCTGGAGCCTTCTGGTGGTTGATCAATATACGACCAGGATATGTGCTGTTTCGCCAAGGGACTTCCTGCACTATCGAACCGTATATGCCAAGTCGTTTTGCCCGACAATTTGGCTATGATCAGCTTTACGTCGGGAATCCCAATGCTCAACTTGCCTTTGACGGGAACCTGTTCGAAGGCGCTCGGGCTTGGTATTACAGTGTGGCTGGAGGGACGGGAGCAACGTTCCATCTACCCGACGAGGCGCCTAAGTGCCGTATGAGCTTCAGCTTTTGTACTTGGTACTCTCAAGCCGGCCAGACGCCAGATCTTATTCCGGAGTCTTCATGTCTTGAGAGTATCAATGCCAGTCTCGAGGAAAGGTCCGAATCCGGTAAACGTTCTAGACTCCTCGACCAGTACCTGAAAGCTCAGAGGGAGGTCGAGAAACGATCGAGGAGGGAGCCCCCAGTAGTGAGGGCGGAACCGCGACCGGCAAGGGCAAAGCCGCAAGCGACGAGGGCGGAGCCACCAGCAATGAGAGTGGAGCCGCGACCGGCAAGGAGGTCGAAGCAATTGGCGAGGAAGCGTCGTCGACGCTCTACCTCTGTAGTTGAGCTGCCCCAAAGAAGGCTCGGAGGGACTAACGGCTGAAGTCTCTCAATCCAGAGCTATCTCTGCTGGAGTTGAGGCTCCTCCTGAAGGTGTCCCTGTTAGAGTTGAGGAACCGCTGGAAGATGAAGATTTTCCAAGCTTGGTCCGTGCTCCTAGGTCGCGCAGCAAGACCGTGGAGGAAGGGGAGCTCGTTGAGCGACCCTTGTTGCTGGTGATACTGAGTCACCGGAGGTTGACATAATGGGTGAAGAGGATGTCGAGATTCCAGGAATCTCAACTCAGCCCGAGTTTCCTTCTGCTCATGAAGGGAGAGACGAGGTACAGCAGCCGGGGTCTCCTAGTGTCTTTATTTCCAATCCTCGGGCAGTCGACCCTAGTCCTACCACTGGGGTGATTGGGGGTAAGGCTCCTGTTGCGGAGCTTCCTCGCGTGGCGCTATCGTCTTCTTCGTCATCGGGAGAAAGTGACTTTGAAGATGAAGTCGACTATGGCGATGAACCCGCTTTTCCTGACCCGAGTAAGTTCTCACACATCTCGGAGGAGAAAATATACGGGGGCGAATCATCGACTGCGTTACCGCTGGCGATAATCCCTGCTGAAGGTACAACTTCCTCGCATGTCGAGGCGATGGAAACAGAGTTGACCCAGCCCAAGGGGATTGAGGCTTCGGCCGCTGAGATAACCTCGGAGGGGGTAGCTGTTGAAGTTGGGGAGCCTTCCCCTTTGCCAGGAGGGGAAACAACCATTGAGGCTGAGGAGGCTCTCACTCCGCCGGTGGAGAAGGCTACTGCTGAAGCTGGGGAGACTCCCATTCTACAGGACTCGACGCCTCTGGACCTCGAACCTAGTAAGGCAGCTCTGACTGAGGGGGCTCAGGTGGGGAGTCCGACGATCGGCACCCTCCAGAAGGCCACACAGCTCAATTCTCGGTGGAAGTTTCTGAAGAGGCTGTGCTTACAACTCCTTCATTGGTCGTGGAAGCTCCTGCAGAGGCAGCGCTCCAGGAAGCGCCAGTGGGTAGTCTTGCTCTTGCTACATCGACGGCCGGCACGGCTCTTGTGCGAGAAGACCCGCCCTATATCCCTTATCCCGTGACAGAAAAAGGGTTGGGAAGCTTCTTAGGTGGTGAAGACATGGGGGAGCTGGCACGTCAGATGGTGCAACAATTCTTCACCTCGATAGGATCATGTATTGATCTCATCTTCCGTGGACACAGCACCTTCCAGTTCGCCCAGAGGCTTCTTGAAAATATGGCCGTGAGCGTTGAATTGGCGGGAGGCCCTTCACTTGCCAGGGCATGCCTGCGGGTGGTAGAGCAACTTGGAGATAACCTGCGGGAGCTGGAATCTTTGGAAGATGCTGGCTCTTTGATGAAGCCCAGGCCACCTTGACTAGGCTCCTAGCTGATCAGGAACGGGAGCGACAGGAGGCGGAGGCACAAATCGCTGCCGAGATCCGCGACCTTGAATATTCCAAGGCTGAATTTTAGAAATTAACCGGAGATTCGAGGGAATCTGAGCTTAGTGTGCAGAGCACGGAGCAAGTCATCCTCAGAACTCGGGATATTATCGCCAAGGCGGAAGCTGTTCTTGCGCTAAATGAGGAGAAACTTGTTTCCCTCAAAAAGGAGCTTGAGGAGCAACGGGCTGCTACGGCGCGTGCTGAAGAGAGTCTATCTCTACAATCTTCCAGGGTGGAAACTCTGCGGATGCAGCTGGCTGCCAGAAGTTTTATCTGAGGCGGAGCTGCGGGACCGGGCTATCATGGAGGCTGAGAGGACGCGCCAGCATGAGATTCACCGCCTTAGGGAACAAATCCGTTCCTTGGCGAACCAGGACATTTAGCCTTCTTTTCTTTTTTCTTTTTGTAAAGAAAAGGGACACTCTATTTATTAAGAGTGTTTGTATCCACTTCTATCATTTTTTGATATAATAGAAGTTTTCTTTAAAGCTTTTGTCCCAATTTCTTTGTCCTGTTGTGGATGAGTCCAACTCTTGATCACTAGTCGTGATTACTGAACTTAGGTAGGACTAAGTTCTTTTAATGAGACGCGGTCTTGGCGAGACGCGGCATTAATCCCATAGAATGAGACGTGGCATCGATCTATGGGGACTTAGATTTCACCAAGTCTTTTTGACGAGACGCAGCGTCGATCACAGGGTGAGACGCGGTCGTCAGTCCACCGGAACTTAGATTTCACTAAGTCCTTTTACTGAGACGCAGCGTCAATCATAAAGTGAGATGCGGTCATCATTTCATAAGAACTTAGATTCTACTAAGTCCTTTTGATGAGACGCGGCGTCAATCACAAATCGGAACGCGGTCTTCTTGATGAGATGCGGCGTCAATCAAAAGATGAGACGCGGCATGATCCGTAAAGTAAGACGCGGCTGTCAGTCCCTGAGGTGAGACGCAGCGTCAATCACAAGGTGAGACGCAGCTCTGAATAACGCAAATCTGTCTTGCGCGGATCGGGCAGACGCAAGAGATGCAGCCTTGTCTGCTGAAGGGACGCGGCTTTCCCATCTGCGTCTAATGTGATCTGACTCAAAGATTTCAGGAGATCTTTGCTCGTCAGGTCTTCACTGTCGATTGGGATTCCGAGTCATCCGTTGATTCCCAAGGCAGTTATCCACGCGTCAACTCCTCATTGGACTCAGGAGTTACTGCCCTAAATGCAAAACCGACGCGGGCGGTTGAAAACCGGCGCTTGCGACGGTTTCCCAAAGCGGCGTTCCACGCGTCAATCCTTCACTGGGCTTTGACAATCGTGCGTGACGGTTCCAATTAACGCCCCATTAATGGCAGTTATTAGGGCCTGCCTATAAATAGGGTGCGCTCCCCTTCTATAATCCAAGCTTGGATTATTTCTCTTTGGATTGCTCTGAGAAGTCCCACCTTCTTCAGAAAAGAGTTTCTTGATAGGGATTCCGTCTCCATGGATGAAGGTAATTCTGAGGATGAAGATGACCCAGAGCTCTCACGCTTCGGTTTGGTCTCTTCAAGAAGAACCCCTCTCGGATCATCTTGGACGCCTGCGTTTGGGTGCAGAGAGGCCAACTCTGGCCAGAGGTCTCTGCTGGTATGTCCCCCGATGATGTGCATAGCTGAACTTTGACATAACCATCTGAATGAAGTCCCGGTGCATTCCTTCTCTGGAATTTGTGCCAGTGACTTGACTTCTCTAAACGCGGGCGCTTGACGCTGGCTTTGCCCATCGCGTTTCATTCCTTGGCGTGTTTCAGACTTGAATCTTGCAACTCTTGTTCACTTAACAGAGAGATGGCAATTTCGGCGTTCTGAAATTCTTTGCGTCTGGTGCATTAGGCGCGGGTACAAACTGAGGGCCGCGTTTGAATCCTATGCGTGGCGCAGTTTGACTCGCGTCTGTTTGACTGTGCGGGTCATTCTCACGTCTGAAGTCTTGAATGGCTGCCGCGTTCTGTTACTCAGTTTCCTTATAAAAATGTACTGAGTTCCAGATTTTCTGACTCTCTTGCTTATTCTTTGCAGGTAGGCTTGCTCGTCCTTTTTCAGGTTTGCTGGGCCCAGAAAGAATATACCGGCTGGCGAACTTGCTCCACGTTCGTTTGTGAGAGATTAAATTATGGTCCTCGTCGTTTGTGAGAGATTAAATTATATCTGACGAGGACCCAACCTCGCTAAGGTCTCTTCAGATCTCCGCACCACTCTTGCCTGATGGCAAGAGACGGTCAGGTCAAGTATGATGGCGAGGAGGTTCCGGCGGTTACGGTGGCGGAAAGATCCTCTTCCTCTCCCTACTCCAGAAGTGACATCAAGGACATTCCGTTGGATGGCCTGCTGGAAAGGGATGGTGATGAATGCAGGACTTTCTGCTGCCGCTGGACCTAGTGGAGGGTAGCATCCTTTGTGATGACTCCTAAACTTCCTCTCTCACCCCGGAGTGACTCCATGTTTGTTGGATGGTCTGCTAGGGAAAGAGACGCGCCTGAACGAAGGGTTGCAGGACCTTCTGTTGCCACCGGACCTCAAGAACACCACTGCTCCTGGCTTAGTCAGCTAGGGCGCTTTCGACTTTTGCGTCATTGCCATGACGCAATCGGCTCCAATTGTACACCTGGGATCAGATGCGGTTTCAAGGAGTGAGTACAGCCTCTGAGAGAGAGAGGGACTTCTTTGTATCTTAATTGTAACACTCAATCTTATTGTATAAGAGAGCATTTTGTATCACTTTCATATGTTTGGATATATAAATAAAAGTGACACTTTCCTTTTTACTTCTTTTGTCTCGAACTTTTTGCCTTTAGCTGGACATGTAGAAGCAAGGAATCTTTTGACCTTATCAAAATTATGACAGTAATCTTAACAAGTCAAAAAGTTATGAGGAAAGATCCTGTTTCAGGAACCTTCATGATACTGTCAGAGGTTGCAATGTTAACTTGACAGAAAATGGAATGATTTTTGGTGGACCTGCCACTTTATAAAAGAAAGTGACAAGTGGAGTGTGTACCCCCAGAGAAGGTGAACTTTTATCAAGGATTTGGGATTAACTTGATTTAAGATCAGCTGGGGATTTTGATGGAAGCATTGTTTATCGGTGTAATGTTAACCAACAATGCCTCCAAAATGAATTTGATACTCGGTTGGGGAGAATATGTAACGCCCGATTCCCACGGATACGGGGACGTCACTGCGACGTATATACGTAGGTCAGAAGAAGCCCCCACGTATATACGCTAAGCATAAAAGTACAAGCAAGGATCAGAGTACAACACAAAGCGTGGTATACACACATATGCCAACATAAAAGTGCAGATACAAAGTCATCACAGTTTATGATAAACATTACATATTACATATGTCTTTTATCACAACCAAGTCCAAAAGTAAATATACAAGATAAACACAAAAGTGCTCACGAGTAGGATGAGGACCGTGAGTCAAAAGATAAGTCTGGCACGAGGGGACTGGGACTAGTCCGCCTGCTCACTAAGGAAAGCTCGATCTACTGTGGACAGCTCCACTTCGATCCAGCTTCGGAATCTGAATATGCAAATCCAAGGAATCAAGACATATAACAATAAATGAATTACAGCCAAGTGGCTAAGAGACATGAATAGGGGTTAGAACACAAGTATGGTATATAAGGACGGGTATAACATAATCATAATACAGGGAATACAAGGTAAAGCTGATTACAAGCAAAAGTGATTGTATACGCTTAAGTCACAGTCCCATGAGACTAGTACATCGAGGGAATAATCCAAACAAGGAACCCTCATATAGATACCTATCTCATGCCACAGAAATCCAAGCGTATAGAATCAGAGTTGCAAATCACATGAAAGTCAAACAGGAAACATATAACAAGAATACTAAACATCATAACTGGAAACATAACTGGAATCACGGGAATCACATAAGTGTCCTACTGGAAACATGACTGGAATATCGAGAATCAAAATAAGATCCATAACAGTAATCAATTATATTATTACTCGTCTAACCCATATATCTAGGTATGTGTCTCGTATCGATCCCAACTCACATACATCCATATATAAGAAAGTCGAGAGGGTCGTTACCGGAAGTAGATGGAGAACTGATAAAGCTTCTTATAGTAGTTTCCATACACCTGGAACCAGCTTTGGAGGCCCAAACTCCCCCTATTCAGTAATTCAGATTCACTACCGCCAGTACATATATATATATATATATATGTATATATATATATACTTTTATTCCATACTATAAGCAAGGTATCATTCCGGCATCCATCACTTCCTCCCATGCCCATACAAGTTGTAGCTTATTAAGAATTATCAGCTTACAGGGAACAAGTGTACATAACAGTAATAGCCCTACAGATTCAAGAGGTGGCCCCCACAGATTCAAGAGGTGGCCCCACCGTGTGGTGTGGCACTTTGTCCGTGCGGCACTTTGTTCTGAGGGAGTGGATTCTAGAGGTGCCCCCACCGAGTATGGTGTGGCACTTAGTTCCATAAAATAAGGCAGGGTTCCCGTAAACAAGATAATCATAAGGTCAAGTGTATCATGCTTGGTTTTAAAAGATAGCATGACAAGGTGGTGATATAAAACAAGCAATAAAAATAACAATAGATTAATAATAGGCCGGGTCAGTCAAGACATAACAAGAGGTCTAGTAAGGTGGTGGCATGTCAGGTGATATACATGTGTTAAAGGAAAACATGTATTGACGTGTCTGGATCATAGCAAGGCAAGGGGAAACATAGAAGCAAACAGGGTTCAACGACCTCGAAGGGTCTGCCACGCATGGTATAAAATAAAGAAGCAATAATATCACGGCAAGGTACAAGTATAAGAATGAAACAAGCAGTTGCATGGCAATACATAAACATAGAAATATGAAGTAATTAGAAGTGATATATGTCTAGTAATGAGTCAAGAAGTACAATCTACAACTACATGAACCAGAATAAGATCCAAGTTTAAGATAGAAATCAGCTATAATAAACAGACCAAGTTAGTCGACTAAGGTCAATGGAGTAGTCGACTAATAGAGGGATTAGTCGACTAACAGTCTTGTATAGTCGACTAAATCTGTGCACCAGAGAGTTGGATTTCTGATTCAGGGAAAGTTAGTCGACTAGGTGGAAGTAGTAGTCGACTAACAGACACGCCAAGTCGACTAACAGTTATGTTAAGTCGACTAAGTCTGTGATACAGAGAGTTATAGTTTTGGTTCAGGAAAGGTTAGTCGACTAGGGTAGTAAGGGTAGTCGACTAGGGGTCTAAAGTCGACTAATATTTATGATCAGTCGACTGGAGCGAGAGTTAGAGTTAGGTTTCTGGTTTCAGGAAAGGGTTAGTCGACTAGGGTCAAGGTATAGTCGACTAATAGGGATCTATAGTCGACTAATAAATAGGATGAGTCGACTAAAACTGTGAAATCCGAAAAGACTATGTTTCATCTAAGGTAGATTAGTCGACTAGGTTCTAGGTCAAGTCGACTAATCGTGGTCGTAAACAGGGTACAGAACTGAATCTAGTGGTTGGGGTTTATAAAAATAGGATTTTTATTTATGGCAAGGTGTACAAGAATTATCAATACAAGTATATAAAGGAGTTGTCTAGTCTTGGTGAGTAAAGATACTCACTAGGATTGGTTATGTGAAGCTTGATCCAAGGTGATAAATCCGACGAAGAGAGAGATGATCCCCAATCCAAAGGAAGTAGCTTGATTGAGGTTGAAGATGAAGATCTTGTGATGCTTGAGGTGGAGATGATGACCTAGATGATGCCCTTGAGGTTGGTGGTGGATGTTGAGATGAAGGAGGATTTTGGAGAAGGGGATTTCTTTGTGGAAGTGAAGAAAAAGAGAAAGGAAATGTAATGGAAAGTTTATATATGATTTGTGATTTGTGAAGGAGGTGTAATTGAGATGGAAGAGAGGGGTTTTGTGTAAATGGGGAAGCATGAGGTGTCACTTGACCAATCATGGCGGCCAAGTGGAGGGGTGAGGTGGAGGTTAGGTGAAGATATTTTGAGATGGAAGAGTGTGGAAGAAAATGGATTTGGAAAAGATTAGGAATTTGGGAAATTGGAAATCTCTTTGGCTTGTGAAGGAAGGAAAGGAAAATAGAGAAAAGGAAAATGGTAGAGAAATGATAAGAGAAGATATTTTCTCTTGGACTCAAGATGAAACTGTTGAATAGACAGATACCCGGGTTAAAGTCAAAGATGTGGAAATCATTTCGGAAAATGCCGGAATCGTCCGAAATTCAAGTATCTCGGATCGACTCGAAATAATTATCAAAAATCAAAAATAATATATGAAGACCAATAGTGAAATCCGTTTTAAGAATTACTTTATAGTTTTAAACTAAAAATCCGGAATCAGTTATCTACCGACTCCGATGGAATTTTCATAAAATCATAAAATTCTCAGAAAAAAAAGAATGTAAGTAAGAAATATGATTCTAAGTAATTATGTTTAAAGGGTCATCATGAAGTTCCAAACAGTTTGAGAATTAAAATCCGGGAATCGGTCAGCGGCACTGGCCGACACCGGTTTTGAAGATTTTCAACTTAATCACAGAAAATTCCAGTAAATCATAGAAAATCCAAAATATTGGAAAACGATGTTTAAAACTAAAATCGGTCGAATCGGATAACCAGAATGTCTAAAACAAGTAAAACTCTGAGATCGAGTCCCCGGCTCAGACTAAGGCTGACTCCGAGTTCACCGATCCAAATCCAAGGCAAAACAATCATATAAGGAATTCATAATACAGAATAAATACAGGAAACAAATCGAAAAAATACGATCGAAAATCTGAATACGCAACTAAGTACGTATTCCGGGAACGGGGTATTACAATCCACCCACCTTACAAAAATTGCGTCCTCGCAATTCATTAAGGGGCAAATTGAACACAAAGGAGGACGAAGGCACGAATAAAGGCTTCATAAAACCAAAACAGGGGATAAGATGAATACAGGAAGGACCAGGATGAACAATGAAAGAATGACAAGAGAAAATATTTAGAATGATAATCAACTCAAATACAAGATATGGGGTAGGGGTTACCATGATATCCCTAAGGCTCCTGATCTGGATACTGATCTACCCACTCTGCTGCATCACTGAGGTCTCTGCTGCCACGATGTGAACTTGACCTCTACCTGATCTGCTCTAGGCCTCATTCCCCTCTGCTGATGATCATACCGTTGAGGTGGAAATGGAACTCTCGATCAACAGGTTCAGGGTTCCTCAGTGGCGGTGCTGGAAATGCTGGGGCTGGATGTGCTGGAGCTGGAAGAGCTGGTCTGATTGGAGCCACGTGTATAAACTTCCTGTGTGGCAATCCCTTAGCATATGTCTCTCTGACCCACATGCCAAACATAATCTCTTGGCTACTCGACGATCACTCTTATAATGCCCGGGTCTGTGGCAATAATTGCATGTGATCTGAGGAAGAGGGGTTTGGAATGGTCTCTTAATCATTGGGCCTTGGGTTGCCCTATCTGCATCCTCCTCATCCATCAACTCAAAAGGCCTCTTCTGGCCTGATTCCTCATCTGGGTCAACCTCTTCTTCTCCAATCCACGCTCCACTTCTCGAGCTATGGTGAGGACCTCTGAATATGTCTTCAGCTGCTGGGGCATCAAGAAAACTTGTAGGTCCATCTGTAAGCCCTGCTGGAATCTGCTTGCCCGCTTCTCTTCATCCGTCACCATATACGGAGCAAAGCGGCTGAGTCTGAGAAACTCCGCGGCATACTCATCACGGACTTCTCCCACTGTTGAAGTCTGATGAACTGCTCTTCCATGTCCTTCTGAGCTGTGACAGGAAAGAATCTGCTGTAGAAGCTCTTGGAGAATGTGTCCCAAGTGACAGGCTTGTCCAATCTTGCCTCCTCAGCTAGCCACCAAGTTCTAGCTACATCCTTCAATTGAATCTTGGTGACCTCCACTTGGTTTTCTCTGGGACACGGGCTGCATTCAACAAGTCTGATGTGTCGGTCAACCATTGCTCAGCATCCAAGGGTTTCTCTTCACCCGTGAATATAGCTGGCTGCAGCCGTCTGAAATCTGATATATTCCCGGCCTCTGTCCCTTTGGAGCTGCCAACTCTTGCGGAGAAGTTCCGTCTGTGCTGCTGGTTCTCCATCATCATCTGGACAACCCTCAGTATATCCACATTTTCTCCCGCTGCTCCATTTGATGCTTGCCGGAGTGATTGCGGCCCGACCTCCTCTCCATACTAAGATGGCTAAAGATAACTGGAAGGAGTTGGAAAAATGGAAGGATTTAGGATATGAAGGAAGGAATCAAGAAGAATTAGATGAATCAAGAAGGACTAGATAACTTTGTACATTGTAGTTGGCATTAGCAAATTACTGAATTTGCATGCTTGTTGTACTATAGAGGTAAGAGCCTAGGCTCTGATACCAACCTGTAACGCCCCGATTCCCACGGATACGGGGACGTCACTGCGACGTATATACGTAGGTCAGAAGAAGCCCCCACGTATATACGCTAAGCATAAAAGTACAAGCAAGGATCAGAGTACAACACAAAGCGTGGTATACACACATATGCCAACATAAAAAGTGCAGATACAAAGTCATCACAGTTTATGATAAACATTACATATTACATATGTCTTTTATCACAACCAAGTCCAAAAGTAAAAATATACAAGTAAACACAAAAGTGCTCACGAGTAGGATGAGGATCCCGTGAGTCAAAAGATAAGTCTGGCACGAGGGGACTGGGACTAGTCGCCTGCTCACTAAGGAAAGCTCGATCTACTGTGGACAGCTCCACTTCGATCCAGCTTCGGAATCTGAATAGCAAATCAAAGGAATCAAGACATATAACAATAAATGAATTACAGCCAAGTGGCTAAGAGACATGAATAGGGGTTAGAACACAAGTATGGTATATAAGGACGGGTATAACATAATCATAATACAGGGAATACAAGGTAAAGCTGATTACAAGCAAAAGTGATTGTATACGCTTAAGTCACAGTCCCATGAGACTAGTACATCGAGGGAATAATCCAAACAAGGAAACCCTCATATAGATACCTTTATCTCATGCCACAGAAATCCAAGCGTATAGAATCAGAGTTGCAAATCACATGAAAGTCAAACAGGAACATATAACAAGAATACTAAACATCATAACTGGAAACATAACTGGAATCACGGGAATCACATAAGTGTCCTACTGGAAACATGACTGGAATATCGAGAATCAAAATAAGATCCATAACAGTAATCAATTATTATTATTACTCGTCTAACCCATATATCTAGGTATGTGTCTCGGTATCGATCCCAACTCACATACATCCATATATAAGAAAGTCGAGGGTCGTTACCGGAAGTAGATGGAGAACTGATAAAGCTTCTTATAGTAGTTTCCATACACCTGGAACCAGCTTTGGAGGCCCAAAGTCCCCCTATTCAGTAATTCAGATTCACTACCGCCAGTACATATATATATATGTATATATATATATACTTTTATTCCATTACTATAAGCAAGGTATCATTCCGGCATCCATCACTTCCTCCCATGCCCATACAAGTTGTAGCTTATTAAGAATTATCAGCTTACAGGGAACAAGTGTACATAACAGTAATAGCCCTACAGATTCAAGAGGTGGCCCCCACAGATTCAAGAGGTGGCCCCCACCGTGTGGTGTGGCACTTTGTTCCGTGTGACACTTTGTTCTGAGGGAGTGGATTCTAGAGGTGGCCCCCACCGAGTATGGTGTGGCACTTAGTTCCATAAAATAAGGCAGGGTTCCCGTAAACAAGATAATCATAAGGTCAAGTGTATCATGCTTGGTTTTAAAAGATAGCATGACAAGGTGGTGATATAAAACAAGCAATAAAACATAACAATAGATTAATAATAGGCCGGGTCAGTCAAGACATAACAAGAGGTCTAGTAAGGTGGTGGCATGTCAGGTGATATACATGTGTTAAAGGAAAACATGTATTGACGTGTCTGGATCATAGCAAGGCAAGGGGAAACATAGAAGCAAACAGGGTTCAACGACCTCGAAGGGTCTGCCACGCATGGTATAAAATAAAGAAGCAATAATATCACGGCAAGGTACAAGTATAAGAATGAAACAAGCAGTTGCATGGCAATACATAAACATAGAAATATGAAGTAATTAGAAGTGATATACGTCTAGTAATGAGTCAAGAAGTACAATCTACAACTACATGAACCAAGAATAAGATCCAAGTTTAAGATAGAAATCAGCTATAATAAACAGACCAAGTTAGTCGACTAAGGTCAATGGAGTAGTCGACTAATAGAGGGATTAGTCGACTAACAGTCTTGTATAGTCGACTAAATCTGTGCACCAGAGAGTTGGATTTCTGATTCAGGAAAGTTAGTCGACTAGGTGGAAGTAGTAGTCGACTAACAGACACGCCAAGTCGACTAACAGTTATGTTAAGTCGACTAAGTCTGTGATACAGAGAGTTATAGTTTTGGTTCAGGAAAGGTTAGTCGACTAGGGTAGTAAGGGTAGTCGACTAGGGGTCTAAAGTCGACTAATATTTATGATCAGTCGACTGGAGCCGAGAGTTAGGTTTTCTGGTTTCAGGAAAGGGTTAGTCGACTAGGGTCAAGGTATAGTCGACTAATAGGGATCTATAGTCGACTAATAAATAGGATGAGTCGACTAAAACTGTGAAATCCGAAAAGACTATGTTTCATCTAAGGTAGATTAGTCGACTAGGTTCTAGGTCAAGTCGACTAATCGTGGTCGTAAACAGGGTACAGAACTGAATCTAGTGGTTGGGTTTGATGGTATAAAAATAGGATTTTTATTTATGGCAAGGGGTACAAGAATTATCAATACAAGTATATAAAGGAGTTGTCTAGTCTTGGTGAGTAAAGATACTCACTAGGATTGGTTATGTGAAGCTTGATCCAAGGTGATAAATCCGACGAAGAGAGAGATGATCCCCAATCCAAAGGAAGTAGCTTGATTGAGGTTGAAGATGAAGATCTTGTTGATGCTTGAGGTGGAGATGATGACCTAGATGATGCCCTTGAGGTTGGTGGTGGATGTTGAGATGAAGGAGGATTTTGGAGAAGGGGATTTCTTTGTGGAAGTGAAGAAAAAGAGAAAGGAAATGTAATGGAAAGTTATATATGATTTGTGATTTGTGAAGGAGGTGTAATTGAGATGGAAGAGAGGGGTTTTGTGTAAATGGGGAAGCATGAGGTGTCACTTGACCAATCATGGCCGGCCAAGTGGAGGGGTGAGGTGGAGGTTAGGTGAAGATATTTGAGATGGAAGAGTGTGGAAGAAAATGGATTTTGGAAAAGATTAGGAATTTGGGAAATTGGAAATCTCTTTGGCTTGTGAAGGAAGGAAAGGAAAATAGAGAAAAGGAAAATGGTAGAGAAATGATAAAGAGAAGATATTTTCTCTTGGACTCAAGATGAAACTGTTGAATAGACAGATACCCGGGTTAAAGTCAAAGATGTGGAAATCATTTCGGAAAATGCCGGAATCGTCCGAAATTCAAGTATCTCGGATCGACTCGAAATAATTATCAAAAATCAAAAATAATATATGAAGACCAATAGTGAAATCCGTTTTAAGAATTACTTTATAGTTTAAAACTAAAAATCCGAATCAGTTATCTACCGACTCCGATGGAATTTTCATAAAATCATAAAATTCTCAGAAAAAGAATTTAAGTAAGAAATATGATTTCTAAGTAATTATGTCTAAAGGGTCATCATGAAGTCCAAACAGTTTGAGAATTAAAAATCCGGGAATCGGTCAGCGGCACTGGCCGACACCGGTTTGAAGATTTCAACTTAATCACAGAAAATTCAGAAAATCATAGAAAATCCAAAATATTGGAAAACGATGTTTAAAACTAAAATCGGTCGAATTGGATAACCAGAATATCTAAAACAAGTAAAACTCTGAGATCGAGTCCTCGGCTCAGACTAAGGCTGACTCGAGTTCACCGCATCCAAATCCAAGGCAAAACAATCATATAAGGAATTCATAATACAGAATAAATACAGGAAACAAATCGAAAAAATACGATCGAAAATCTGAATACGCAACTAAGTACGTATTCCGGGAACGGGGTATTACAATCCAAGCGATGCAGTCTTAACAGGTCCCCAAACGCTTACGTGAACATAATCAAGAAGACCTTCGGAGCGGTAAGTATTGGTGCTGAATTTCACTTTCTTCTTATCCAGAACGCTGTGTTCACCCACTAAGTTGCAGGTAGCAGCACCTTCCAATGATCCCTTCTTTGCAGAAGCTTGCAAAGACCTTTTACCTCCTTATCTGACCTTTTTTCTGTCAGATCTGTGTGCAATCATCATCTGAAGAGATAGAAGTCTCCACCTGACCTGTAACTGTACTACCCTTCAAGTAGTAGAGATTATTCTGGCGGACCTTCATCACCACTATTGAGCTTTTGATCATCTTGAGAACACCATCTCGTATAGATACCACAAGGCCTAATGCTTTCAAAGCACCAACAGAGATAAGATTTCTTCTGAGTTGAGGTACATACCTCACCTCCTTCAATTCTCGTACTATCTCATCATCCATCTTGATACGGACTGCACCCATCCCTTCCACATTACATGGATGATCATCACCCATGACCGTGAAGCATCCATTTAGCTTCTCAAAGTTAGAAAACTACGCCCTGTTAGGGCACACATGATAGGTAGCTTCGGTATCTAAGATCCACTCAGCATTATCTGAGTAACTCACAGTAGGAGTAGTAACAGAGAGAGAGAATACCGATGAGTTTGAATCCAATCCATCTGCTTATGCGAGATTCGCCTCGGTCATCAGCTCCTTCTTCTTACCTTTGGCCTTCAGACAGTCAACCTTCCAATGCCCTAACTCCTTGCATAAGCTGCACTAATTTCTCTTCAAATCTCTGAAGCCTGATTTAGACTTCTGCCTCTTACCGCCAATGTCTCTGCTGTTGTGCTCCTCGAAGAAGACAGTCTGTCCTGTCTCCTTGCTTCATAACTCATAAGAGCAGCAGACACCTCACTGTAGTTAAGGATTTTCTTCTATTGATCAATGTAAGAGTAAGGATCTCATACTCTTCCCCAGGAAGAGTATTCAATAGGATTATCACCTTATCCTCTTCATCGATCTCCACATTGACATTAACTAGATCTATAAGAAGCCTTGTGTAGCTATTCATGTGTTCATTGATGGAGCATCCTCTTTGCATCTGGAAACGATAAAGCTTACTTTTTAACTGCAATCGTGATTTGACACTTTTTGTCAGATACTTCTTCTCCAGGATCTCCTACAGTTGCCTCGCAGATGTTTCATGCAACACATGATACTTGAAGTCTTGTGTCAGATAAGACCTGATCAAGCCTCACGCCGTAAGGTTCATCTTATCCCAATCTTCTTAGTTGTTGATGCGCACTTCTTCTCCAATCGTAGAGTGTCTTCGAGATTTGATGCCGTCAGCACATTCATCACCTCACACCTCCACAAATCGAAGTTGTTCTTACCGTCGAACTTCACCACATCAGCCCTCAACAGATGTGGATTTGATGTACTTTTTCTAGCCATCTTCTCAACTGATTCCTCAAAGCAATGCGGAAACAATTGGAGTTAGATAAAACAAATTAGATAAAGACAGGATCTTTACCTCCACGTGAAACCCTCGAAGAGTTTCCGAAGCAATCTACTCCTCCAAATTGATTTCTCGAGCAATCTACACACTGTTTTGAGATCGACACACGTCCCACAAACAGTCCCAATGCTGCTCCGAGATCGATACACGATCTCCGCCAGACAGCAACTGATGCCCTCAGTATCAACACACGATCCCACGACGACTCTGGGATGCTCTGATACCACTTGTTGTGTGTGTGCGCCCTTGATAACAACCCCTCTGAGGAATCCACCAGAGGAAGACTGATGCAGCCGGAGATGTACCCAACACGACAAGAACAGAGAACAATAGAGAAAAGCAAATCAACATAGTATTTAACGAGGTTCAGCAACGTGCCTATGTCCTCGGGGCAAGGGAGAGAGAGATTTTATTGATTCAACAATCAATTACAACTTATTCCTTCTTCGAGGAATTTTAAAGAGAGATTTTCAGAGGAATTTTTAGGGATACAATACATGAGGGCTCTAACCCTTATTTATATCTACAGAGTCCCAGGGTTTTAGGAAACTCCGATTGAATTCGATCCCAAACAGAAAAGGAACCGAATCTAAAAAGGACAGCCAAAACGCGTCTGTCGGTCGACCGACCATGTGCCCGGTCGACCGGCACAAACAGAAAACAGACATGTTTCAGTCGGTCGACCGGCCCCGGTCGACCGCTCTTTTGCTGTGCACGTTGTGTACGTCGGTCGATCGTGCGGTCAAACGGGACCTGTCCTGGTCTGTTGCAATGTGCTGTTCGCTCCCTTTGTCTTCCGATCTCTGTGCTACCTTCCTCTATCTCCTCTCCCTACAACACTGGCCAGCCCTCACCGCCATCTCATCGATCGGCCAATAGCTCCTTACCGTGTCATACTTATATTCCCTATTTTTCTCATTAGCATGTTCTCTAAGTAGAATATAGTCTCTGACCATCTGTTGTCTTCAATTTAAATTTTAGTTTGAAAAAGTGACATCACACTTGAGGCTTAGATATGCCCAAAAACTAGGACACTCTCTTTAATGTTAAAATGGCTCAATTTCTTTTTACAATTGTTTATCATGAAATCATGATACAAGTTTTTTCTTGTACGTTTTGGACTTCTCCTGATGGTAATACTCAGTGTTTTAAATATCTCCAATATGTCTCAACAATCATGTCGTTTTAGGTCTTTAATGTCAATATACGAAGGTAGGAAGGTGGAGGGTAATACTTTGTTTTAAATTGTCTAAGATGCTGAAAGATCCATGCATACAATGAGATGGTGATATTATCCCCTAAACTAACTTCAATAAATTATTTTTAGTCATAGTTTAGAGCCTGTTTGTTTCGTTGCAAAACGTCGCAAGTCGTAAGTCGTAAAATGAGAATGGAAAAAGTGAACTGTAGCAGAGAAAATATATTGTGTTTTACGGTGTTTGGTTGATAAAGTGAAGTGTAAATGGAAAAATATATTGTGTTTTACGGTGTTTGGTTGATAAAGTGAAAGCGTAAATGGTAAAGTATATTGTGTTCTACGGTGTTTGGTTGATAATGTAAAAGTGTAAGTGGAAAAGTTGACCACAAAATTAACTGTAGCAGTGATTTAAATATTATAAATACTATTAAATTAAATCTACTATTGCAAATTAAATTGTATTAATAAATTTGAGATAAAAATTAATAATCTTATTATTTTATTTATAACAATAATATTAATAAAATATTAGTATAAATAATAAAATATTACTAAAATATTAACTAAATAAATAATATAAAATTTTAAGAAAATCTAAAGAACATTAATAAAATTTTAAGAATACTAATAAAATATAAATATTAAAAAATCTTACAAAAATAATAAAATATAGTTATAATATTATAATATTAAAAATACTTGAAAATTATTATAATATAAATTTTATTATAATATTATTGTAATATTATAGAAATATAAAATTAACAAAGTAAATATAATTATAATTTAATAATAAATTATCATTATAGTATTATATACTGAATTATTATTACAATATTAACATAATAAAATATTAATATAATAATAAACTATATTATGATGTTAATAAAGTAATTTTTTATATTAAAAATAAATATTTAAATATATAATAATTTTATATTAAAGTATAATATTGTTATATTTAATAAAATATTAACTCTAAATAAAATAATAAAATGGAATAAGTATTAATAAAATAATAAAGTATTAAATAAAATATTAAATAAAATATTAAATTAAAATAGTAAAATATTAAATATTAAAATAATATTAAAAACAATAAAAAAATTAAAGATTAAACATATTAAATAATTAAATAATTAAATAAGAAATTGAACACTGTTTAAAACATTAAATATTTAATAATATTAAATTATATATTGATTATCAAGTAACAGTTTTGAACTGTAAGTGTACCACAAGTGAGAGTTACATCACCACAAAATTAACTGTAACAACTGCAAGTGGGAAAATATGAGTGTAAAAGTGAGATTTACATGAATACAAATTTAACTGTAGCAACTGCAAATGGGAAAAGAAAAGTTGCATTTCGCAACTTGTTTTTCAGCGAAACAAACAACGAAAAATGGAAAGAAGTTTTACGACTTGCGTTTTGCGACGTTTTGCGGCGAAACAAACACGCCCTAAGTTAAGAAAGTCAGTCCATAATCAGAGTGCTGCAGGTAAAAATAGTACCAACCAAATCAACATAGTAACAGAGGCAGGTGTCATCGAATTTTGTATGGATTCTTAAAAATCACCATAGCTGATCCCAGTTTGGATAGAAAAAGCTTAGATATGATAGCAATGCTGATTGATAACACTAATAATTGATAAAACTATTGATATGATCAGGCCTTGTACAGAGTAAACAGAAGCAGTGCATACATATTAAGATACATAAACAATAAGGTTCAATGCCCTGTATGTTATTGGACTAACTTCAACACACACAAAATGTAATGCATAACCGCGCAATGGGACTTCACCTCACTAGAATGAAATCACAGCTGAGCTTTAGAAAAGGAAACTGATGCGGACATCCAAGGAGCGCCACTGTTCGAGTTGTTTCAGTCGATTAGAGTCTTTATTTTTATTTATTTGAGTCCATGTTGTTTTCTTTGTTTTAATTTTATATTTCTCCTTTTTTTAGTCCCACATCGACTACGTAGAGAAACTCTTCAGTTTGTAAGCCTATAAAGGCAAAAGTCTAATAAGTTGTAAAGGAATGAAAGACTAGGCCATATTAACTGAATATTGTCTTTGATTTCTTAAGACTAGATTATCTAAACTACGCATGCAATAATTGTTAAAATCCATCGGTGACATCATCAGTTTTAAATTCCTTTTCCTACCGAAGATCATTATTTTGGTGAAACGTTACAAAATTCAGACTATCACTGATATATCACACCATAGAGTTCCGTTTCACATCATTTTTGGTATCAGAGCATGGTTTAGGTAGGAAAAAAAATTGCATCTTGTAACTCTCATCCCACCCCTATGGATTCCCAGCTTGCCACGGCACTTGCCGCGATAAGTGCTCAACTTGATAACCTGATTCAAACCACGGAGTCCTAAATCATACCTTAGATAGGATCATCACTAAAGTCGAGAAGAAGTCTGATAATACCAATTCTCCAGTGACAAAAGAGTCTAGCGACAGAGACTACTCCAAACTTAGTCCCACGATTAAGTGTTATAAGTGTCAAGGCTATGGACATGTTGCTGCCAACTGCCCAACTCTAATCAAAGTCGCTCAAGTTAGGAAAACACCTGTAATAAATTCCGAGCCCCTTCCTCCCTTACTACCGACACCATCTTCTTCACTTTCTTTACTGTCGACTCCTACTGTCATTGTCTGCTATGGTCGTCAACATCTTCCTCCTCTATTGCCGACACCTACCCCTATGATCACGGAGCTTGTTGATGTCTTATCTGAAGAACCTATTTGCCATGTGAAAGAATCAAAAGACTCAGACCTTGACAAAAAGATTACGAGTGAAAACCTTGTGGAGTCCAATACTTCGGGTCCTCTTGAAGTTGTTCTAGACATTACGGAGTTTACTGATGTCTCTCCTAAAGACAGTGCTCTAAATCTCCCCGAAGTCAACCCTATCGTCAAGGAATCTATCGCTGTCTTTTCTGAAAACCTCCCGGATAAGCTATTATTGACGCATGATATCCAACACGCCATTGAGTTATTCACAGGAGCCAATCTTCCCGACTTGCCACACTCTAGGTTGGATCCTATCAAGCAAATCGAACTTAAAGGGCAATTTGATGAGTTGTCACTAGAGGTCAACCAATCGTGCCTTGTCCCAATAAACATCCACTTTTATGAGGACAAATTTTGGAACCATATAGTGACAAAAGATGTTGGTCAGATCAGAGATATTTCCATCTATGGTCGATTTGCAGCCGAAAACTTAAGGGATGTCGTTATGGGAGAACCTCACACTCTGCAGATTATCAACTTTTCATCCCTTACGGTTAAACAAAAGGTGTTTTCACTCGGACTTTACCTATTAAAATATTTCTTGTCATCATTAACAAAGTAATAGGTAAACTACCACATACATTTATGCTGGTACGCCTAATCATCCCTTTTGATAGAGGTCGTGAGTATTGTTGACCCACTGAACCAAGTGCCTAAATTTTTTCATCCAATAGGGAGTCAAGTTACTCTTTTGCATACATAGGCACTAAAATGAGATCCCTACTACCGTTCATTCTAGAGTATTTTGAGTCAGCATATCTAAGTTTGCATCCCATTTTCATACACGTGCACGAGCTACACATGAAAATCAGTGATATATTTGAACAATGCAACGCTAACTGTAAATTATGAACTTTATCAGGAAGTTATTTAAAACTTTTAGTGTTGACAGCTTAAGATGGTTCGGATGCGCCCGAAACGGTTTCCCGCGGGAACTGTTAATGATTTGCATGCTATAGTGTTGGATTTTTTTGAAATCTTGTAGAATTCAAATTATAATATTCATGTTATATCTTTTAAAGATTTTGAGATTTGTCTTATTTTCAATGTTGGAATTCAGTGGATACAGGTATTTGATTTTAACCCTAACAACCTACTGGTTGTAAGCCTTCCCTGAGCCATTTTTTTTGAGAGTCCCCACATTGAGTCCACTCCCAGATATTCATCCCAATACAGCAGTGAAATATGATAAAATTTTAGATGATTAAATTATCTGGTGTATTCTAGTAATATCTGATTATTTGAAATGAATATTACCTATTGAGTGGTGAGTTGCAGCAAGTACAGAAGCGTTACAGAAG
This sequence comes from Agave tequilana, assembly GCA_038442645.1. NCBI lineage: Eukaryota > Viridiplantae > Streptophyta > Magnoliopsida > Asparagales > Asparagaceae > Agave > Agave tequilana. The sequence continues at coordinate 118,184 of JAVJIF010034481.1, forward strand.
CTTTCTAGACCAAACTCGACGGAGTCGAGTTTTCTCCCACCTAGGGAGAATGATGCGGACATCCAAGGAGTGTCACTGTTCGAGTTGTTTCAGTCGATTAGAGTCTGTATTTTTATTTATTTGAGTCCATGTTGTTTTCTTTGTTTTAATTTTGTATTTCTCCTTTTTTTAGTCCCACATCGACTACGTGGAGAAACTCTTCAGTTTGTAAGCCTATAAAGGCAAAAGTCTAATAAGTTGTAAAGGAATGAAGATTGTTTAATGAAAATTTTGAGTTTTCTATCTGAAAATTTGAAGATGAGATTGAGAAACTCCATTTCAAAATAGGATTTTGAGTGTGAAGCCATATCCTAATTATATCCACTATCTTATCTTCCTCTCTCAAATCCAACTACAAATCCCATTAAATTCTTTCCCAAAAGCCAAAGGAAAAAAAAAGGGCCAATTACTCTCTTTCTTCCCGTGGACCCGACAGGCCCTACCTCCCCTCATTGATTCTCCCTTTGATTTCCTTCACCACGCACAGAGTTCCAGCAAAGAGAACCCATCACAAATCAAAATTGCTCTATCCAATTCAAAACCAAATACAATTCCAAAATCAATTCCGGCCTTTTCCTCCTTGCCGCCAACAGCAAGCAATTTCCCTCCCCTCTTCCTCGGCGAGCGGCGAAGGCGAGCCCCTCTCTGCCTCTGCGAGTGCCCACAGCAAACGGCTGGGGAAGCACCAGACTTAGATGGATCTTTCGCAGGATCAATAGTGGAGACAAGAAGAACATTTTCCAGTTTCAAATCTGTGTGAATGATGTGAAGTTCCCTGTGCAGAGCAGCATGAGCAAACTGTGTTGCACTTTTTTTTGGATTTTAAGGGCGACGAACCTCTGCTCCTGAGTATCATAGGCGAGCCAAACGGTGGAGAAATTCCCCCATCCGAGCTTCCTCTGCGCGATGTACCGACCGCCGACGAACTGATTGAAGGACCCGGGGCTCCATCCCAAAAGACTAGCCTTTTAGGTGGAGTTGCCCAAATCCTTATAAACCCAAGACCATCCCCACGTCTAGCCGATGTGGGACTATTTGTTCGACCTTAAATCCAACAATCCCCCCCTCGAACAAAGAGTCTCCCTGCAAGCTCAACTATCTTCGTACGGCAACTATCTTCGTACTGAAGATCAAATGCTCCATCGAGATCCACCTCTTCACTGCGTGGGTGAGCGGCACGCTTTATGTGAATTACTTGCAGTCCTGGACCACTGCCAAATTTCTCGAGAGCCAAACAGCTTCACAGGGGTCTATTGCGCCTTTTGCGCCAGTGGGGTGGGCAGGCCCATTGCGCCTTTGCGCCATTGGGGGGATCTATACATCGTCGAACATCACCCACACACACGACTAAGTTCGGGGCATGGCTCTGATACCACTTGAAGGACCCGGGGCTCCATCCAAAAGACTAGCCTTTTAGGTGGAGTTGCCCAAATCCTTATAAACCCAAGACCATCCCCACGTCTAGCCGACGTGGGACTATTTGTTCGACCTTAAATCCCAACACTGATCGGCTATCCTCACCGCATGATGAGATTAGGATTTGGGATAAGATTTAAGGAGTGGATTTGAGGAAGTCGACAAGTTTCAGATCCAGTCCTTCTCTGATCTCGTCTATGTACTGCCCGCCCAAGATTCTAGAAACAAAGAAGTCTATCAGGTCCAACAGAACTGAGCCGACCCGATTTTTACATGCCTCCGGTTCCTGCAACAGCAAGTTCAAAGTCAGTCAAGGATCAGCAACGGCAAATCAATAGCAACTAAAGTAAACCTGAGAACGTAGCTTCTCAGTAGGTAAAATATTTAATTCAGCAGTCAGATTATTAATTTGATTACACTGAAAAGTTATTCTCTGATATTTTATCATATTAATCTGCTGTCCACTATAAATGTGAGTGCGTGTGATTCTATTTGTGTTTGTTAATTCTTGATCTGAATATTGTGAAGAGGACTAGGCCATATTAACTGAATATTGTCTTTGATTTCTTAAGACTAGATTATCTAAACTACGCATGCAATAATTGTTAAAATCCATCGGTGACATCATCAGTTTTAAAATTCCTTTTCCTACCGAAGATCATTATTTTGGTGAAACGTTGCAAAATTCAGACTATCACTGATATATCACACCATAGGGTTCCCGTTTCACATCAGAAACATATGAATCAAATCGTGCAATTACAACGACTGCAAAAACTTTAGATGCATGCCTTTTTTTTGTGTGAAGGACGAAATTGCCAGACCAGATATCCCATCCAAGAGCAACACCAACAAAACTTCTTGTGCTATTGGCACATCTTACTCCCCTTGGGCTAAATGTTCCAAATGTATGCTATTAAAATAAAACCTTCAACTTCACCATCTCAAGAAATTATAGATGCACGGAGTTAGCACTTCGGAAGGATACCCAAATTGCAGGGGTTAATTTTGGATAATCAATCTTGAATACTGAGTTTTTTCTTGTGTATGTAGGACTAAGTGTCATGGTGATGTGAAACGCGTGCGGTGGAAGCAATATATAAAATAACTGAATAAAATATTTCACATCATTAATATAAAAAATTTAAATAGTTAATATTAATTATGTTTCTTTAACATGCATATGCTCATCGATTTCAAATATTAAAATACTAATTCAATGCTAATGTTATGTGGTGCAGTTCACTGATCAATAAAGAAAGTTATGAACTACTGGGCAAGCAGATCTCACTTTCACAATTTTATAGTGGATAAGAATCAATATTGATTAGAAATTAGAGATGTAAAATATCAGACTTGTAATATAAGTAGTTCTGGATTGAATTTATACCTCTGATGCTTTCTAAATTATTATGGATGTGTAGTTCTTTTTCTTACAAATCCAACACATAGGCGATGTGGACTCCAGATAAAATAGATACGGTCCGACAAGGGAGATCATTGCGGCAGAATTCTACTCGTGCAAATAGGTGATCTGTTGGATATTTGTGGCACATGAGGCTATTTTTTGGGCTTCAGCACTGAGAGGAGATGCATGAGAGGATTGGAGGCAGTTGTGACGAGGATTTTGAAGTTTATCGACGAAGGCACTGAGTTGAAAGAAGGAAGAAATATAACATGGAGATAAAGAGACAGAAATAGAGAGATAAATATATTAATTAAGGTATCCCACCAATAATTGAGTCTAATAGGGTATCCCACCACTAACAGAGAAGAGGATTGAGAAATCCATATTAAACTCAATTGAGAGTAAAATATTTCATTAATTGTTGTATCCTGAAAAAGTGAAAACATGAGGTCTTTATATAGGCTTCGAAATTATACTCCTACTTCTATTTAGATTACATAATCAAAATCCTAAAAAAAAATAAATAAAAAGTCTAAAAGAAGAGAAAAATATATGAAAAGAAAACATATGTGAAAAGAAAACCAGAAATTCTATTATAATTTTGATTACTAAAATCAAAAATTAAGAAATAGAAGTTAGTAATCCTAATGCTAATAGAACTACTAGACCCATGTCGAGTTGACGCGTCTTCTCCAACGATGATAGATACACAAAGTTTTCGTTCTGTTGTCTGCATCATTCTCCCCGTATTGGAGAGAGCTCCACTCCGAGTCAAAAGTGATCTCATCTTACTTCGATATGTTGGTATTAATCTATTGTAGTATACTTTTGTCCTTCATGAGTCATCATTCGCTTTTTCTTTCTATCAAATCAAATACTTACGAGTCATGATAATTTCATCATTTAAAATTTTATCAATCTGATTAACTGTATTTGGTAGAATATTTGAAATTGGAAGAAGGGAGGGTCTCTAAAAATAAGCTGATGGAATATCTCATCAATAAGAAAGTTGTCAGGGTTAAAATTAAAATCTTTAAAATACACTACATCTTCAATATTGAAAATAAAACTGATATAACATAAACATTACAGTTTAGTTTCTTTACGGCTTGAAACAGATTAGTACTAAAAGCACATTAACAGCATCTTCAACATTAAAAGTTTTAAATAATTTGCTAATGTCTATTTGCATCTCGTAATTGACGTTATGTTAAGCAATTTTATCCATGACTTTTTTGTGTAAATCGTGATGTGATTTCACGTGAAGATGTGATACAAAAGATGATAATGCAGACTTATAAACGACTTCAGTTTGACAATCGATTAGGAGTTGAATAGTGGTGAAAAATTTTAATTTCATACCTAACATGTGCTACATGGTTCTCTAAAGGTAGAGATAAAAATTGATCGAGACTAGACACGATTGTGAAACTCCTACGATTGTGGACTTGAATCATGGTACCTTAAACGGATAAGAGTGGGGTAATAAATTTAATCCATCATTTTCAAATACCTCAAAAAATACTGCATTGATGCAGCTTTCATTGTCCACAATGACTCTATAGTTCTTGTATCCTATTTGTGACAAATCAGTGCTAATAATGGGGATGTAAGTCAAAAGTGTGTCCCTAATGTAGTTGGGTGTAAGGTCTTTAGAAAAGACGTCAACAAACTCCGTAATCACACTGGTGACTACGAGAGGAATCTGAATATTGCCTTTAGGGATATCGGTAATCTTCGTAATTACTGGAGTGACTTTAGAAAAAATCAGGATAGTAGAATCTACAATGTCATCGTCAAATGCTTCTTCGTCTTGGTCGTCAGTGAGGTTATCATCTAAGTCTTCATCAACGTCAGAGTTTATGTATGTGTGATATGTAAACTAATCAGAATCAGATTCAATTTTAGGTTAGGTGTCACATATTAGTGGTGGTTTCGACTTATTTGGGACATCAGTAAACTCTGTTATCACAAGAGTGGTTACTGAAGGAATAGTGCTATCTGACTCAGGGGCTGTAATGGTAACTCTATTAATAATGACAACTCTAAAGAGATTGGTGCATTTGTTAACTATATGTCCATAACATTGATGTTGGCCCAAAGGTCCATCACTCTAGTTTTGATGATGATCAACTCATATAATTATAGTACTAATGATCTTATGTTTATTTAGTCTCAGATTTATGATCAAGATCTTAGTTAATGTTAGCTTCAACAAAGGATTTAAAGTCAAGTTTTGGAGCTAGCACGATTTGATTCAAGAGCCTATGCATCAAGACCACATCAAGTACTCAAGAGGAGTCTAGCTCTTTGGATCAAGTTTGGACCAAGTCAAGAAGGAGGAGAAGACTTCAAGATCAAGACTTGTGTCTACGTTTGTTTTTATAAGATTTTATTTTTAGATTAAATGTAAAGGATAGAATAGTTGGTGGATTGCTCAAGTATATCATATACACACACACTCTTGATTTAGTTGTGTTTTCATAAAAGAATTTTCTTTTTTTTGAAAATACCGTTTTGGTTTTTGAAATTCAAAATATACATTTCTTTAATCAAAACCATGTTTAGTGCTTAATGTCAAAAACATAAATATTTCATCATGTATGCGTAATGGATCATATCCATACACTTTATACTTTAAAAGTGTTTAAAATATCTTGTTTTGTGTATTTGGAGAAGTTTTGAAAAAACTAATTTGGAAAAATACGGATTTTGTTTTTAGCCAAAATTTCTAAGTTACAAAAATAGTTCAAATTTTTTGTAACATATCTTGATTTTACTCAAACATGTTTGTTTATCAAAGTATAATACTGAAACTATTTTTGTAGATTTTTCGTGAATTTATGGGATTTTATTTTAAATTAAAAACCTAGTTTTAAATCCCTAATATTAAGCCTGCCAGGCTCCGGCGGTCGACCGACTGATCGACCGACCAGGAGCCGGTCGACCGGACCGGTCGACCAAAAGTGCACAAGAACGTGCACAGGCCGTGTCAGTTGGCCGGTTGACCGAACGGTCGACCGACTGAAGGCAACCCACTCTCGGGTTGCGCGTCGACCGCGCGTTCGACCGGCCAGAGAGCCGTTGCTCTCTGGTTCAGGGCCCGGTCGACCGGGCAGTCGACCAGAAGACGCAACGGTCAGTTTTTTGACCGTTGGCCGGTCGACCGGGAGGTCATTATTGGCCTAATCAGCAGCCAACGGCTAGTTTTTATTGGGGGCCTATATAAACCCCATTTGAGGGCTGTTTTAGCTAAGATTTGAGGAGAGTTTTAAACTTAGTTTTCCCATCTATTTTAGAGTTTTTTCCACTTATTTGTGTAATACCCCGTTCCCGGAATACGTACTTAGTTTCGTATTCTGATTTTTGATCGTTTTTTTTTTCGAATTGTTTCATGTATTTATTCTGTGTCATGAATTCTTTACACGATTAGTTTATATTAGATTTGGATTCGTGGACTCGGAGTCAGCGCTAGTCTGAGCCGAGGGCCCGATCATAGTATATTCTTCGATTTGGTATTTCTGACGTGTAGAATTGACCGATTTTAGTTTTAAATGTTATTTTCCAATATATTAGACTTTCTGTGATTTTCTGGATTTTCCTCGGATTAAATTGAATTTCTTCAAAACCGGTGTCAGCCAGTGCCGCTGACGATTCCCGGATTTTTATTTCCCAAACTGTTTGGAATTTCATGATAGTCCTTTAGACTTTATTGTTTAGAATCATATTCCTTACTTATATACTTTTTCTAAAGATTTATGAATTTGTGGATTTTCCGCCGGAGTCGGTAGAAGACTGATTCCAGTATTTTTATTCTCAAACAGTTTAGAATTTCATGAGGGTTCTTTAGACTTTATTTCTCGGAATCATATTTTCTGTCTATATTCTTTTTCTGAGGATTTTACGATTTTATGGAATTTCTTTCGGAGTCGGTAAATCTTAGATTCCGGGATTTTTAACTTTAAAACTATACAGTATTTCTTCGAACGGATTTCACTATTGATCTTTATATATTATTCTTGATTTTTGGGTAAATTTCAGATCATTCAGAGATACTTGAATTTCGGGCATTTTTCCAATATTTACATAATCCTTATTTCCACCTAGATTGCCACCTCATTTTCCCACTCACCAACTCACCTAACCCCACTCACACTCCCTCTCACCACAGCCGCCATGTGTCCAGAGAGGGGACACCTCACCCCCACACAATTGCAAGAAAGCCCTCCACTTCCACCAAAATCCCACTCCCTTTATATAAATCCCAAACTATAAATTCATTGCATTTACAAATTTCCCCTTTTTCCCATTTCTTCACCAAAAGAACTCCTCCAAAAATCCCCTCTCATCTCCTCCACCAAACCCTAATCTCTTCACCACCAACCTCTAGGACTTCAAGAACCCATCTAGGGCTTCATCACAAGGACACCACCTTCAACCATCAACCTCCAAGGCAACACCAAGCTCCAACCTCTTCAAATCAAGCTTCTACAACTCGTGGATTGAAGCCACCACCTTCTCCTTGGATCAAGCTCCAATTGAACCCCCCTTCTAGTGAGTACCTTACTCACCAAGACCTAGTTAGCTTCCTAATTACTTGTAATAAAAGTCCTTGTAGTCATGTAACCTAAAAATCCCACCTTTAGTTCATCAAGAACTCAAATCAAATCTTTTCATGTGAATTTCTCTAATTACCTAGGCTAACCTATCTTTAGTGTACTTGTGTTGTTAGATCAGGTCCCCTAAAGTGATAAAAATCCTACCTTTGGGACATTAGAACAAATCCCCCAAAAATCCTATTTTTAGGTCATTAACACACAAATCTAATTCTTCCATGTGAACATATTAATCACCAGGGCTATTTTCTGTTTTAGTATACTTGTAGTAGTAGATCAGATCCTATAATGCCATAAAAACCTCACTTTTAACTGTTAGAATCAATCCATGTAGAATTCTGATTTTTCTGCTCTAGTAATACAATCTGTTAATGTCTGTCCAAAAACTGAAACCAGAATCTTGGGGTTTCTTTCGTAAGGATATTCAATAAGGAATAGGTCATGTAATATACCGTTAGAAAGCTAATCGAGTCTACTTTCCAACGGTTCATACCATGTCATCATCGGATACCTGTAGCTTAAGGTATGACTGAAACATTGAAGGTTGGTCAAAACTGTCCTGCTGCAGAATTCAGCACAGCTGATAGGTTTTTGAAATTCTGGAGCAGTTTGTTAATCAAAACCTATCATGTAATAGGTCATTGGAAAGGTAGTGGAGTCTAGTTTCTAATAATCTTTCCTCGTTCTATCCCTATACGTAGAATGAAAGTTATCGTAAAAACTCCGTTGGTTACACCACTTACACTCCATAAATTGTTATCATGTATCCCCATGTTAGGACTTGTTGATTGATGCATATGTGCTGTTTTAGTCTTGTCTCATGCTTCATACTTGTATTGTATAATATGTTTCACGATGAATCTTATGTTTGGGTCATGTGATTGAACCTTGTACATAATAACCTATTACTTGTAGTACGTTACCCTAGTTACCTCATCTTATCAAGTCATGTATGACCATTGTAATTGCCTATTTCATTTCCATGCTTGTACATTGCCGTGATATTTTGCTTTCCTATTTTTATAACATGCGTGGCAGACCCTTCGAGGTCGTTGAACCCTAAGTCGTATCTATGTTTCCACTTGCATTACCTTAACATAACTTCGTCGGTTAACTATCTTCTTTTAACACATGTATATCACACAACACATAATATGTTACTACTTGACCCACTGGCATGCCACCCCTTGTTAGACCATACTGTTATGCCATGATTGACCCGGCCCTTGATACATTTAGTGTCATGTTTTATTGCTTGCTATACATCACCACCTTGTCATGCTATCACCTAAACCAAGCATGATGTACTTGACTTGTGATTGTCATCTTTACGGGAACCTTGACTTGTTATACGGTATCATGATCAGTGACCTGTATTCCTGCTTATATGCAGTGACCTGTATTCCTGCTTTATATGCAGTGACCTGTATTCCTGCTTATTACGCAGTGACCTGACTATATATACTTATGTACTCCTGATTCCTGATCATGACCTATTCCTGTCATTCCCGTAAACTGATAATCCGTAATAAACTACAACTTGTATTGGGGTATGGGAGGAAGTGATGAATGCCGGAATGATATCTTGCTTATAGCCTGGGAATATGTTACTTGATTACTTCTACGTACCTCTATAAGTGTAGATGATATCTTGCTTATAGCCTGGGAATATGTTACATGATTACTGCTACGTACCTCTATAAGAAGAGATATCAGTTCTCCATCCACTTCCGATAACAAACCTCGAATGGCTTATATATGGATGTATGTGAGTTGGGATCGATACCGAGACACATACCTAGATATATGGGTTAGGCGAGTAATAATAATAAGTGTTCATTATATGCACGAGGATTACGATGATATGAGATAAAGGTATATATATGAGGGTTTCCTTGTTTGGATTATTCCTTCGACGTACTAGTCTCATAGAGTCGTAATCTGAAACCATATATTCAGATTGTTCACCATGATTATTGTTATGATCACTGTTAGAGATATTGTCATGATTCTTGATATACCATGCATGTTCCAGTTATGTTCCCGGCTTGTGACATTTATTGCTATTTCCATGATTCCAGTGATGATTCCGGTTTTAACTATTGCTTATTCCTGTTTTGGGTTTATGGTTGTGCCTATCATGTATTCCCGTTAGGATTATCATATGGTTTGCAACTCTGATTCTATATGCTTGGGATTGCGGTGGTATGAGACAAGGGTATATATATGAGGGTTTCCTTGTTAGGATTATTCCTTCGACGTACTAGTCTCATAGGACCGTAACTTAAGCATATACAATCACTTTTGCTCGTAGTTAGCATTACATTGGATTTCCCGTTTCATGATTATTATATTATACTGTACTTATATTCTATACTGTGTTCTGACCCCTTCTCATGTCTCTTAGCCACTTGGCTTGCATTTCATTTACTATTATATGTCTTGACCCTTTGGATTTGCACATTCAGGTTCGGTAGCTAGATCGGAGTGGAGTTGTCCACCGTAGATCGAGCCACCCTTAGCGAGCAGGCATCCTAGCTCCAGCTCCTTGTGCCTGACTTCTTTTGACTCACGGGATCCCCATCCTACTCGTGAGCTCTTTTGTACTTTTGATGTACCTTTTACTTTTGGACTGAGTTGTGATAAAAGACATATGTGTTATGTAATGTTTATCATATACTGTGATGACTTTGTACTGTATCTTTCGTGTTGGCATATGTATGTTTACCACGTTTCGTGTGTACTCTGATTTCTTGTTGTACTTTTACGCTTAGCGTATATACGTGGGGCACTTTCCTGACCTACGTATGTACGTTGCAGTGACGTCCCCGTATCTGCAGAATCGGGGCGTTACAGGTTGGTATCAGAGCCTAGGTTCAGCTTAGGCTCTTACCTCCATAGTACAAACAAGTAGCAAATTCTAGTAATTTGCGGATGCCAACATCAATGTACAAAGTCATCTAGTCCTTCTTGATTTATCTAGTTCTCCTTGATTCCATCCTTCATTATCCTGAAATCCTTTCATTGTCTCAATTTCCAGTTATCCTTTATCGTCTCGGTATGGATAAGCGGTCGGGTCGTCGTGACTCTGGGCAAGTATCAGATGTTGCCCGTGAGGTAGAACGGCTGTTGGTGCAGAACGAGTCGATTAATAAGGCTTTGAAGTCGATGAAGAGGACGGTGCAGTTGATGAATGAAGTGAATGAAGGAAGTACGACCAGGACAACCATTGGCCAAGGATCAAGCGACCGTTCCAACGTCCTCGTCCTGGGAACACATGCAATTTCTGCCATAAACCAGGACATTTTAAGAGGGATTGCTGGAAGGCCAAGAGATTGTGTTTAAGGTGTGGGTCAGGGAGACATATGATAAGGGATTGCCCGCACCGAAAGGTTGGATATGTGGGACCAGCTAGACCGGTTCGTCCAACCCCAGCTTTTCCAGCCCCGCCACCAAGGAGGAATCCAGAACCTGTTCCACCCCAACCGAGTGACCAACAGCAGAGGGGAGTGGAAACTGGAGCAGATCAGAGTAGAGCTGAGGCATCAGGCAGTGCAGCAAAGCGTGTAGACCAGTGTCCGGATCCAGAACCTTAGGGATGGCATGGTAACCACTACCCCCATCCCTTGTATTTGAGTTGGTTATCATTCTGCATACATTCCCTTGTCATTCTATCATTGTTAATTCTGGTCCTTCTCGTATTTATCTTCTTCCCTGTTTTGATTTTATGATGCCTTCATTCGTGCCTTCGTCCCCTTTTGTGTTCAATCTACCCCTTACGAAATTGCGAGGACGCAATTTTTTGTAAGGTGGGTAGATTGTAATACCCCGTTCCCGAATACGTACTTAGTTTCGTATTCTGATTTTTGATCGTTTTTTTTTTCGAATTGTTTCATGTATTTATTCTGTGTCATGAATTCTTTACACGATTAGTTTATATTAGATTTGGATTCGTGGACTCGGAGTCAGCGCTAGTCTGAGCCGAGGGCCCGATCATAGTATATTCTTCGATTTGGTATTTCTGACGTGTAGAATTGACCGATTTTAGTTTTAAATGTTATTTTCCAATATATTAGACTTTCTGTGATTTTCTGGATTTTCCTCGGATTAAATTGAATTTCTTCAAAACCGGTGTCAGCCAGTCCGCTGACCGATTCCCGGATTTTATTTCCCAAACTGTTTGGAATTTCATGATAGTCCTTTAGACTTATTGTTTAGAATCATATTCCTTACTTATATACTTTTTCTAAAGATTTTATGAATTTGTGGATTTTCCGCCGGAGTCGGTAGAAGACTGATTCCAGTATTTTTAATTCTCAAACAGTTTAGAATTTCATGAGGGTTCTTTAGACTTTATTTCTCGGAATCATATTTTCTGTCTATATTCTTTTTCTGAGGATTTTACGATTTTATGGAATTTCTTTCGGAGTCGGTAAATCTTAGATTCCGGGATTTTTAACTTTAAAACTATACAGTATTTCTTCGAACGGATTTCACTATTGATCTTTATATATTATTCTTGATTTTTGGGTAAATTTTCAGATCATTCAGAGATACTTGAATTTCGGGCATTTTTCCAATATTTACATAATCCTTATTTCCACTAGATTGCCACCTCATTTCCCACTCACCAACTCACCTAACCCCACTCACACTCCCTCTCACCACAGCCGGCCATGTGTCCAGAGAGGGGACACCTCACCCCCACACAATTGCAAGAAAGCCCTCCACTTCCACCAAAATCCCACTCCCTTTATATAAATCCCAAACTATAAATTCATTGCATTTACAAATTTCCCCTTTTTCCCATTTCTTCACCAAAAGAACTCCTCCAAAAATCCCCTCTCATCTCCTCCACCAAACCCTAATCTCTTCACCACCAACCTCTAGGACTTCAAGAACCCATCTAGGGCTTCATCACAAGGACACCACCTTCAACCATCAACCTCCAAGGCAACACCAAGCTCCAACCTCTTCAAATCAAGCTTCTACAACTCGTGGATTGAAGCCACCACCTTCTCCTTGGATCAAGCTCCAATTGAACCCCCTTCTAGTGAGTACCTTACTCACCAAGACCTAGTTAGCTTCCTAATTACTTGTAATAAAAGTCCTTGTAGTCATGTAACCTAAAAATCCCACCTTTAGTTCATCAAGAACTCAAATCAAATCTTTTCATGTGAATTTCTCTAATTACCTAGGCTAACCTATCTTTAGTGTACTTGTGTTGTTAGATCAGGTCCCCTAAAGTGATAAAAATCCTACCTTTGGGACATTAGAACAAATCCCCCAAAAATCCTATTTTTAGGTCATTAACACACAAATCTAATTCTTCCATGTGAACATATTAATCACCAGGGCTATTTTCTGTTTAGTATACTTGTAGTAGTAGATCAGATCCTATAATGCCATAAAAACCTCACTTTTAACTGTTAGAATCAATCCATGTAGAATTCTGATTTTTCTGCTCTAGTAATACAATCTGTTAATGTCTGTCCAAAAACTGAAACCAGAATCTTGGGGTTTCTTTCGTAAGGATATTCAATAAGGAATAGGTCATGTAATATACCGTTAGAAAGCTAATCGAGTCTACTTTCCAACGGTTCATACCAGTCATCATCGGATACCTGTAGCTTAAGGTATGACTGAAACATTGAAGGTTGGTCAAAACTGTCCTGCTGCAGAATTCAGCACAGCTGATAGGTTTTTGAAATTCTGGAGCAGTTTGGTTAATCAAAACCTATCATGTAATAGGTCATTGGAAAGGTAGTGGAGTCTAGTTTCTAATAAATCTTCCTCGTTCTATCCCTATACGTAGAATGAAAGTTATCGTAAAAACTCCGTTGGTTACACCACTTACACTCCATAAATTGTTATCATGTATCCCCATGTTAGGACTTGTTGATTGATGCATATGTGCTGTTTTAGTCTTGTCTCATGCTTCATACTTGTATTGTATAATATGTTTCACGATGAATCTTATGTTTGGGTCATGTGATTGAACCTTGTACATAATAACCTATTACTTGTAGTACGTTACCCTAGTTACCTCATCTTATCAAGTCATGTATGACCATTGTAATTGCCTATTTCATTTCCATGCTTGTACATTGCCGTGATATTATTGCTTTCCTATTTTATAACATGCGTGGCAGACCCTTCGAGGTCGTTGAACCCTAAGTCGTATCTATGTTTCCACTTGCATTACCTTAACATAACTTCGTCGGTTAACTATCTTCTTTTAAACACATGTATATCACACAACACATAATATGTTACTACTTGACCCACTGGCATGCCACCCCCTTGTTAGACCATACTGTTATGCCATGATTGACCCGGCCCTTGATACATTTAGTGTCATGTTTTATTGCTTGCTATACATCACCACCTTGTCATGCTATCACCTAAACCAAGCATGATGTACTTGACTTGTGATTGTCATCTTTACGGGAACCTTGACTTGTTATACGGTATCATGATCAGTGACCTGTATTCCTGCTTATATGCAGTGACCTGTATTCCTGCTTTATATGCAGTGACCTGTATTCCTGCTTATTACGCAGTGACCTGACTATATATACTTATGTACTCCTGATTCCTGATCATGACCTATTCCTGTCATTCCCGTAAACTGATAATCCGTAATAAACTACAACTTGTATTGGGGTATGGGAGGAATGATGAATGCCGGAATGATATCTTGCTTATAGCCTGGGAATATGTTACTTGATTACTTCTACGTACCTCTATAAGTGTAGATGATATCTTGCTTATAGCCTGGGAATATGTTACATGATTACTGCTACGTACCTCTATAAAAGATATCAGTTCTCCATCCACTTCCGATAACAAACCTCGAATGGCTTATATATGGATGTATGTGAGTTGGATCGATACCGAGACACATACCTAGATATATGGGTTAGGCGAGTAATAATAATAAGTGTTCATTATATGCACGAGGATTACGATGATATGAGATAAAGGTATATATATGAGGGTTTCCTTGTTTGGATTATTCCTTCGACGTACTAGTCTCATAGAGTCGTAATCTGAAACCATATATTCAGATTGTTCACCATGATTATTGTTATGATCACTGTTAGAGATATTGTCATGATTCTTGATATACCATGCATGTTCCAGTTATGTTCCCGCTTGTGACATTTATTGCTATTTCCATGATTCCAGTGATGATTCCGGTTTTAACTATTGCTTTTCCTGTTTTGGGTTATGGTTGTGCCTATCATGTATTCCCGTTAGGATTATCATATGGTTTGCAACTCTGATTCTATATGCTTGGGATTGCGGTGGTATGAGACAAGGGTATATATATGAGGGTTTCCTTGTTAGGATTATTCCTTCGACGTACTAGTCTCATAGGACCGTAACTTAAGCATATACAATCACTTTTGCTCGTAGTTAGCATTACATTGGATTTCCCGTTTCATGATTATTATATTATACTGTACTTATATTCTATACTGTGTTCTGACCCCTTCTCATGTCTCTTAGCCACTTGGCTTGCATTTCATTTACTATTATATGTCTTGACCCTTTGGATTTGCACATTCAGGTTCGGTAGCTAGATCGGAGTGGAGTTGTCCACCGTAGATCGAGCCACCCTTAGCGAGCAGGCATCCTAGCTCCAGCTCCTTGTGCCTGACTTCTTTTGACTCACGGGATCCCCATCCTACTCGTGAGCTCTTTTGTACTTTTGATGTACCTTTTACTTTTGGACTGAGTTGTGATAAAAGACATATGTGTTATGTAATGTTTATCATATACTGTGATGACTTTGTACTGTATCTTTCGTGTTGGCATATGTATGTTTACCACGTTTCGTGTGTACTCTGATTTCTTGTTGTACTTTTACGCTTAGCGTATATACGTGGGGGCACTTTCCTGACCTACGTATGTACGTTGCAGTGACGTCCCCGTATCTGCAGAATCGGGGCGTTACAATTTGAGAGCAAATATTTCCAATCAAAAGGGAAGTTTATCAAGAGAGTTTTAAAAGTGATTTCTTGTGTTTTCCTCCACAAATTCCATCCTTGTTTTCTTACACAACACTTGAGCTATCCATTGCTACATCTACCTATAGTGATCTTTTTTGTGAGAGGATTTTAAGTGATCAAAGTGTTGTGATCACCAAAGTTTTACTTTGTACTTTGAGGAGGCGGACTTGCGGGTTCGCGGTGTTTCGAGTTCGTGTGTGAACTCTTTGTTTGAGGTGCGGCCTCGGCGAGCTTGTGGGCTTGCGGTGTGTTCGGGACTAGAGAGTCCAAGAGTTCTAGTGGGAACTCCTTATAGGTTTTGCGGCACCGAGTGATCCGGTAGGATCGATTTTAGTGGAAATCCTTCATAGTGTTGAAGATGGGGACGTAGAGCAAGTGTGCTCGAACCTCGAAACAAATCTCCCGTGTTTGCGATTTCTCTCTCTATCTCTTACTTGTTTATATCTTGCATGCTTATATTGCTTTCATCTTTATATGCTTGATATATATTTGCGCTCATATTGTTATGCTTGGGATTGTTTGCTAACACGTGTATTCAACCAAGAGAGCCAACGCGGCACCTCAACTCTTATTTAGAGGAATCTTGAGGAGTTAGTCCAGAGCCCTTCACAGGGAATCCAGCTACACTCTTGTGTTATACGTGGTGTTTAGTTCAATAAGTTTTAGTTTGCATTAATTAGTTTTAATTCTACATTATTGACCATTAGATTAACTCATCACCTATTCACCCCCTCTAGGTGATTTCAATTGGTATCAGAGCCAAGTGCTCTTGATTTGGGTCTTACAACCTAGAGTTAAAGATCTTCATTTTATAACTAATCACAATATTTGTACACACACCATGGATTTCATGTCACCTCCCACTTTTGACATTCTTAACATCTAAACTTGGAAGGTTAAGATGTCTTTGTACCTCAAAGTCTTGGGGATTCATGTTTATTTTGCCACTATTAAAGATTCTTATTGTTTAAATGGCAAAAATATTGAGGCTAATGCAAAGCCTTACATGCTTTAAGATCTACCCTAAATGATGATTATTTATTTAGGGTTGCCAATCTTGATTCGGCTTTTGTAGTTTGGAACACAATACTCTCCCTTGACGAAAAAGAACAATACTATGCGGGGAGCGACTCGAATGTTGGAAGTAAGGCTTCCAACGTGTGTTACATGGTCCAAGGGGATAACCCCCTTGAGGTAACTGAAAAACACCAAGAGGGGGGGTGAATAGGTGTAATTGCTAATCTAACAATCTTTTTAAAATTAAGATGGATGAATGATGCAACGATCTCTCAAAACAAGACTAAGAGCCGAATACCCCGTGAGAGGTTCTGAACTCCTTCCTCCCAATTCCCCTTGAATGGGTTAGAGGTGCGCAATGCAACCTTGTTGTATGAGAATTGATCGAACAAGGAATGAATAATATACAATGATGAAATGCACACAAGATATATCTCAAGTAAAACAAGCTAGAGGCAATATCACAAGGAAAGAAAACTAGATCTCAAGCAAGTAATTGAAAGCAATAGAGTGCAAGAGAAATTTAAAGCAAAATGGACACAAGGCAATCGCAAACACAAGATATTTGTTTCGAGGTTCGAGCCACCGCTCTACTCCCCGCCTTCACCTCCGTGAAGGGTTTCCACTATCCACCGAGGACGATTACAACGGTCTACCGAAGACCCGAGCACCGAGCTCCACCAAGTACAATAACCTCTACCGAAGAGGTGTCTCCACAAGAACAAGAAGAACACAAGTAACAAAAGTGATCACAAGAAGATCACTAAACTCTTTACAATTTCTCACTCTTTTACAACTTCCTTATAGAATGAGTAAGGGATTTTTGGCTCTAGAAGTGTAGTGAGAAACTCAGTTGTAGAGATGATTTTTGCTAGAGAACACAACTGAAAACAAGCTCAAGAAAGAGTAGGAAATGAGGAGCTTAAACACTTTTCTTTTCTTTTTGAAAACTATGAAACTTGAGGATTTTTCTTTTTTTTTTGCAAGAGACTTTTCTCCTCTATTTATAGGGAGAGAAATAGGTTAAAAACAATTTATTTTAAGCTTATTTGCTCTGAAAAAGATCTCCAAAACCTCAGAAAAAGTCTGCCAAAACAGATTAAAAAGACAGATTTCAGAATTGCACAAAAGAGGAAAGAGCCGTTAGGCTTTTGCAGGCCTGGCGGTCGACCGGCCGGTCGGCCGCCAGCTCTGCTGGCAAAGAGCCGTTGGGCTCGGGTCGACCGGTCCGGTCGACCGTCCTCTAAGAGAAAAACACAGTTTTCTTCGGGCGGTCGACCGGGGCGGTCGACCCAGAAACCCGAGAGCAACTGCTTACAATCGGTCGACCCGAGCGGTCGGCCGACAGATGTGCACAAACGTGCACATCCTGACACGGGCGCCCCCTGAAACTGAAAAACAGCAGGATTTTTGAACTTGGGAAATTTTGTAAAAAAAATGTTTTGAAGTAAAGAAAGTTAAGTAATATGCTGGAAAGAGTATACATACATGATCTAAACATGATATTTATATTTGTGAAACTTAGGGTCATGTATATATATACTAAGGCATGAAACTAAAGTTTTGACCATGAAAACTTGAATACAAAAAAAAACGTGTGTGTGTTCCTAGAGCCATTTTCAAAACTCAAACTTTAACAATCTATTTCTTACATTGGTTCTAAGTACTACAAGTGCTTCAGAGGGCTTTCCACCATATGATCTTCATAACTTGATTCTTGAGCCCAATTTGAGTTGACTTGAGTCCAAAATACTCTCCTTTAGGGAAGAACCTTCTAGTTGAGTTAGAACCCTGAAACACACTAAACAACAAACATTATTAGTACAAATAACTAATATGTTTTGTAATAATCAAAAACACACTAAACACGGGTCATTGTAACCTTGGGCCAACAGTAACTACCGAATCCGAGCTAGAAGAGGATGTTGAAATGCCTTATAATGATCTAGCATCATTTTATCAACAACTCTTAGAAAAATATGAATTGCTTAAAAAAGGATAATAAGAATTTGAAAAAGAAATTTGATTGCATGATAAAAGAAAATGATTCTTTTAAAATAAAGTTGCGTAAATTGAAAAAGAAAATGAAACTTTGAAAAATGAGAATATTTCCTTGCTTTCTAAATTAAATGATCTTTGTGAAGGAAATACTTCTTTGAAAAATAAAATTGTTTTGGTGAAAAAACAAATGGAAGTTGCTTTAAATGAAAACATTTCTTTGAAAAGAAAAATTATTGAAAAAGAAAAAGTAAATGTTTTGAAAAAGAAAAAGAATAATGATTCTCAATCTCACCATGCTTTACATGCCACTATTAATCAAAATGAGATTAAATTTTGAAAATTAAAATAAATTGTTTGAGCTCAACCTTGAGCAAATGTGCATTTAACCATAAAAATTGGAATCCTTGTTTCAAAAGAAACAAGTTCCCCATGTTCATGCACAACACCCACATCATGCATATGTACACTTTGCACGCCACGATCACACTCATATACATGTGCATAGTAGAGTGTATAAGTGTACACATTGCGGCCGCAAAGGCCATTTAGTAAAGTTTTATTTTGATAAGAAACATCATATTAATTTTGCTAATAAGAATGTTTAGGTTCCTTACAATGCTAATCCTCAAGGACCCAAAAGAAAATGGGTACCAAAATTCTCACCTTGTATATTTGATGTAGGTGCGGGCTCTCACAAAACATGAGAGAGTTGGTGCCTTGATGGTGGATGCACATGAACTTGATGGACACACATTTGATGCACGCTATCAAGGAGGTTTGGTGGGACAACCACCTTGTTTTGGAGAATTAAAGCATAGTTCTTTGGTTTGGTAACTATCTCTAAAACTCCTAGTTTGTTTACATGCTTTTACATACATGATTTTTTTCTAGCATGTTCATGTTTATTTTGTGCTTCATGTGGTAAATACTAGTTTAAATGTAGTTTTTATCAAAACTTGGATATATACATGTACAAGTAGTGAGCAACATTTGATTCATATACATTTGCACTTCATTGTTCATTTGTACTTACTATATGCACATGTATAGCCTAGCTTTGATGATTCTCTCATTTACACTTGTTTTGCCTATTTTTATGTTTTACTTCATGTATATGGTATTTTTAGTCAAAACTAATAAATATACATGTATGCCCCTTGAGTCATTTGCCTTCATGCAATTTACTTTATGAACTCATTTTATGTTTGGGATATGTATGCATATTGTTAGTTTTGGATAAATCATACATATACCTAGAAGTTATGTTTAAATGAAAAATAAATTTTCATTTTTTTGATAAAAAATATTCATGTTTATTTTGAGCTATATTGACTATCTTCATGGAAAATGCTAATTACATGATTCTTATACACTCACACTTTATTGTTTATTCATGACTTTATTTCATGATTATTTTTGAGCCTTATAGATTTCGAGTGTCAAACTTTATGTATTTAGAATGATTCATGAAATACATATGATTTGGTTTCATTTTTGTTGAAGGATCTTTAACTAGTTTTTTAAAAATTATTTTAACTAGTTATGTATTCTTCATTTGTAGTGATTTTCAATGCTAAAATATTTTTAAAATTATTTTCGAAAACCCCTACCTACCCCTTTTAAAGGGAGGACGGATGGGCGAGTATGTCTTGTAAGCCTATGGAAAATCTTTTATCTTGAGCATATAAAGGGTAGTAGTTATGAATTATATACTTGATTTACATTGTTATTTTCAATTGGTATCTTAATTGATATTTATTTTGTATATAACTCATATTTTGTTTTCTATATATGTAAGCTTCATTTCAATAATATATCAATTTCTATTGGTATTCTCTTTTCATACATATATATGATTTGTTTGTGCTTGATTGTCAAGATATTTACATGTTTAAAGCACAAAGTATGTTATGCTAAGCTTAATTCAAATCTTAATTTCAATTGATTTATCATTGGTACTTTTATATAAGCTTATGCATTATCTTCAATTGGTATTTTTTTTTCAATTAGTATTTTTATTAATATCAAAATGTACAATATGTTTCAATTGGTATCTACTGATCTATTTATTTCAATTGGTATCCATGAAAATTTATATTGTATCAAAATATAAAATACTTTCTTTCATAGGTGTCAAGATTACAATTTGTATCAAAATTTCATTGCTATTTCAATTGATAAAATGTTTCAATTACAATTAAGATTCAAAATTTGTAATGTTTATTTACAATTGGTATCTTAAAATTTGATTTACTAAGATATCTCAAAATTTGTTTTATTGAGAAAATTCAAATTTTGGTTTTAATAAGAAATATTAAAAATGTTTTGATTTATATGCCTATATGCAAGGGAGCTTAACATCTCTTCTACATATAGATTCATGTTGAGTGTATCT